>JAEIIJ010018137.1:0-14913 GCA_018904815.1 Drosophila ogumai | reverse complement strand
AGCCACTTTGGAAACCATGATTACCAGCTGTAATAGTTGACGATCGCTTGATGGAGATTGAGGTGCCGCGGGGCGCTTATATAGGGAACCGAGATCCAAAATAACACTACGGCTTATCGGGCATTCGAGTCTGATTTACAGCCCTCATCAGCGGCACCTGCTTAGATTCTTATTGGGGGAAGACCCTCCGAGCGGACTCCGTCGCAGTCTGCTGATGTTGATTTATTCCACAACTGATTAAGGTGGCTAATTATCAATGGAAGTTCTGGCCGACACATTGGCTGGCGAATGTGTTTGGCACTTCTTTGGGCTTCAATTGCGCTAGAAAACAATGGATTGGAAAATTATAATAAAAAATTATAAAGTCTAGCATCAGCTACGTACATAATATTCATTAAGTTAGCCTTCCAATTTCCGTCAATATTTTAAGTGATTCTTTAAAATACATCATAGGTCTTTATCATGAGGCTGCGCACCAGAGGATCCAAGTGGAATTTCACTCAGCTTGACTATGAATTTGAGAACTTCTTTATGAACGTGAGGGGCTGGTATTTAATTAGAAAGTTCTGTTACATTTAGTCGTTTGTCCTTCCTTTCGACAGATAAGCTGTGTGGCTGCGATGCGGCTGCCCTACTCGAAGCGCTGCATGATGGCAAAGAAAGCCCATGACTGCAAGCGTATTATTAACTTGTTCAACTACTTCCGCATGATGTACTGCTACATTGACATTGACAACAAATCGACGGAGATCCTGCTGATGTGCCTATTCCTGCTCATCTGCGTGGTGTTCCTGTGGGTGATGTCCTACAATATCAGTACCTTGTAAGTTCATGGCTATCTTTGACTGACAGGTGTTTACCTGCGGGCTTGCAGCTTTTCGCCCGTTTTGAAGATAGTCAGCTGGAAGCTGCACATGAACGAGTATCTAGCTGGTGTCACCTTTCTGGCCTTCGGCAACTCGTGTCCAGACATAATTGCCAATCTGATGCCCGTGCGAGACGATGCGCCTATCTTCACCATAGCGGTGGGCAATGCCCTGGCCATAATACTCCTCAGTGGCGGCGCAGTGTGCTTCCTAAGGCCCTTTAAAATCAACGGACACTGCACGGTGCGGGACCTCTTGTTCCTGCTACTCGGCGTGGAGGTTCTGCGCTATGTGATGGTCAAGGGTGGGCCTGGGACCGTGACCATGTGGGAGAGCATAGGTAAGTTCCGTTTACATCACAGCTACAAAATTCTAAATTGTCAAACTCCAAAGGTCTAATCTTCGTGTATGTTGTCTATGTAACCGTGAATGTCATCGATCTCGCCATAATGCGTTACTCCATGAAGAGTAAGCTAAATGGAAATGAAGGAGAACCTTAATCAATGTCCACCCCCCAGAGCTTCGAAGGGAACTGGAGAAAATGAAGAGTTTGCCAACTATACCACAAAAGGAGTACGCGGCCAGCATGGAAAGACTGACTTCGTGGGAGGTGGACGACGAACTACCCATCCATGACACCACTAAGTATCGTCGCTCTACGGCGTCGGGAAGTCACTTTACCGATGCGACCCATGCTGGCTACTTCGTTACCCCAAAGGAGAGGGATCCGCCTGAGACCGTTGACGTCGAGAAGAATCGAACGTATCTGTACAATTCGGAGAATCCGAAGAACCTCATGCTCTTCCGGGAGTTCCTCGAGTCCCTGAATCCCATCGACGGAGAGGCGTGGGAGCTGGGTGGTTGCTGTCAGCGCTTCTTCCTAATCATCCGGAGTCCGCTGGTGCTCGTACTGCTGGTCTTCATTCCCGTGGTGGACTTTGAGAAGGACAAGCATGGGTGGAGCAAGCTGCTCAACTGCTTGCAGATTGTGCTGAACCCGTTTGTGGTCATCACCCTGGTGCATTGTAGGTATGTGTGAGTCCAGGGGCAAAGCATCTAATGTCCTATCCGGGTCACCTCCAGCCGCGGTGTCCAGCAAGTACCATACGTGGTACATAACCCTCAATCTCAGTATATCCATGTGGTCGCCATGTCTGACGCTTCCGGTGGCCATTGCGATTTTCCTCCATTCCCGGACGGATGTGCCGCCTTGCTATCACCTGGTAGGGACTCACAGCTCGATCCTTGGTAGAGGTCTCATGGTATTCTTTCTAGCTCTTCGCCTCGCTCACCTTTTTCAGTTCTATCACAACCATCTGGATAGCGGCCACCGAGTTGGAGGTGCTCTCCGAGATTGTGGGCATTGTCTTTGATCTGTCGGAGAACTTTATGGCCGTCACCATTGGAGCGATATCGAATGCCACGCCGGATATGATAGCCAACTCGCAGCTCACTCTGCAGGGCTACGGACGGATGGCCTTCGCCGCCATCATAGGTGGTCCTGTCTTTGGTATTAACGTGGTTTCAATATTGATTCAATCAAATCCAGCATTAATCCTTTATTTCAGCCATTGTGGTCAGCATGAGCGTGGCCTTTATATTCAACAAGAGAGTTCGCCAGGTGGACGCCGCCTCGTGGGTGTTCGGCGAGCACGGTGAAATCTGTTATTATTTCCTGGTTATAACTATTGCGACCACGCTGTGGTGGTCCATAACCTACGATTTCCATGCCCGTCGGTCCGCCGGAGTTTTCCTGTGGTGCATTTTCCTTCTCTTCATGCTCTTCGTCGTCTGTGCGGAGTGGGAGGTCATTCACGATCTGTCCGCAGACAGCATATTGAAACCAGTTTGATTGAAATGAAATTTTACTGCCCTAAAATGTTTAAATTTTACTGAGACATAAAGTATATTTAATTGGGAACTATAACTGTACAGAGTTTAATGCATTTTCAAGTTGAATTCCCAAAGTTCGGTCTGCATTTTCCACCATAATCGGAGGTAGGGACTGCCGCTGCTGCCAACGCACAGACTAATTAAGTTAATGAAGTATCATAATTAAAACATTGCCAAGGGAAATGCCCTCCAAAGGCGTCGGCAAACGAGAAAACGAACTGACAGTCGTCCATTGAAATGCAGCGGAGTAGACACTCCTGGCAAACTGTCCTGACCCGACACTCGAGCATAAAAAAGAGCTTGTTGCATAATGAAGGGAAACCTCGACCGATGTGCAACGACGGGGAAAGCATCTCGTTAATTAGGGCTGAAGCGCTGGAGATTGGTGTCCTGAAAGAGCCGCTGATTTGCGGCACAGTAATGCCAAAGGATAGTGGCCTAGTCACCTACTAGAAAGTGCTCAGAAATCTTAAATAAAATAGCTCTTATATTTTATGATTGTTTCTTCTGAGCGACTCAGTCCTGCCAAATGCAAATTTCACTTGATTCCGGCATTTTCCCAACTGCAGCTGAAACATAACCATTAGATTTAAGTACAATTGCATAAACAAGGACTGTGCGCAGAGAAAAAAAGAGGGCGGAGCGGAAGCCAAGTGGCAGCTCCAACTTCAAAGGCAAATGCCACGCAGCATTCCGGCAGCAATAAAAGCACTCAGCTAGCTCCCTTAGACTTCCGTCCATGTGTCCATCTTCCATCCGCCATCCGCCTCCATCTGTGCACTTAATGTGACATGTTTTTGCAGCAGCTTTGGTTTCTCTCCTTTCGCCACTCGAGATTTCCCTTCAGCAGCAGGAGAGTCATGCGATTTGATGCATTTTGCTTGTTACCAAATTGTTTTGCATTTTCCCTCACGTTTTTACATAGACTTCCAGTGCCGAATTGAGGCAAAAACGAGGAGAGGAATTCATTGGCCAGGTCCTATTCCCCTGATTCGGTGTGAAAGTCATCAAATATTTAAAGCTCAAGTGCAGAATGGCATTCAGCATTGGCGGAGAATGATGTGAAATTGATTTTAAGCTGTTAGAATATATCCAAGGCATGATATATTGGTCAGCGAATTGGCATTTCATTATGGAAAAAGCAATATTTTATTTTTATTCCCATAGATTTCAGCCATTGGACAAGCCCCTGTTTACTGAATGAATTTATTTACACCGCTGTTCTTCACGTTATCGACTGGGACTTTTTCCATTGGCTTCCATAAATCGTGTTGTATCGCCGGAACGTGCGGGTAATCTATGATTTTAAATTTGAAGAATCATGGCGGGCTCCATTCTAAATGTCTTCATGGGTATATATATATATTTTATTTTCTTTATTACCCAGACATTACAAGTTTTCACAAACTATTTATAACAAGTTTTATAAGCGCTGCGGTTGAGGGGGCAAAGGAAGGAGAAACCTCATCATTTTTCTTAATAAACATAAAAATATACCACGAAAATGCCAAACATATTTCACATTGCAGCTCACTTGCAAGTTGCAAGTTGCTAGTTGCCGTTGCTGCTGCAGTTGCAGTTGCACTTTGCAGTATTGCAGCTAGTTATTTCCGCCGTAAAACTTTGCGTTGCCGTTGTCAGTTGGCTAAATGGAAAATATTTCAGGCACTGCCGGGACCCAGTATTTACAGAGAGCGACTACGAGCTACTACATATTAAGTAGCTGCAGCGGCAAGTCGGCGGGGCATTGCCTGCTGATTTATGTCTGGAGAGCGTCTGGAGGCTAATGCTGCTGGCCGTAAATTGCCGCTTAGCATTATAACTCAATTAGCCAGTGGATGGGTTGCGTATACGCCGCGTTGGCTCAAGCGGAAGCCGGACAGTGCGAGAGCCAACAGTTTACATTTACAGCTGTACTGGTGAATTATGCAAGCCCTAATTAATGCCGGGGTGCACGAGGGAACTGCTCTTGTTTGCTGTCCATTGTAGTAGTTGTAGGTCACCTTCCGCCCGGGCCTGCATATCCTTTTGGGCCCGGCTACGTGTCCTTGTTGTAGGCTAATGAATCGGCTGCCAAGAGTCTTGGCTTCGTGTCTGCGGTATGCATGCAATTAGCGCTGTCTCACATTTGACTTAACCGCTTCATCAGTGCAGAGCTCTGCAGAGGTGTGAAGAGCTGTAGCTTCATGGCAACGGAACGTAAACGTAATGTTGACCTATTGCAGTAAAATTTAAGTACAATTAAAATAATATTATGATTGTAATTTAAGTGAAATTTCTGGCAAAAAAACCCCTCTGCTGGATATAAACCGACTTTAAACCCGTCTTCAAGTCATCCTCAAAACTAAAAATAAACAACTTTTTAACAAGGAGCTGGCGGAGAAGGGGGGTCAGCTGGGGATTTCGAAGATATTGGTTACACTAATTCATATACGAGGAATGTACGAGGAAAATGCGAGCAATATATATGGAGAAGATACGAGAAAGGTTGATTGATTCCTATTATAAAACGCAAGACTAGAACGTAAACGAAAGTTAGGCAAAATGTACTCAAGGATCAAGGCATTTCATAAGCGTATTAAGCATCTAGCCAACCGATGAATCTAGAGTCATGAAACGTTCAGGTAAATCCATTAGCTTTTCTGAAACCATTCACGCTAGTTATTCGGTTGAAAAAAATCATAGTTTATGTAGTTTAGTTCCATGTATATGTAAGAGAGGAAGGAGTTGAAAAGCCGCCTAGTTCATTACTTCGCTTTCCGGCGAATTGCAAAAGATGGTCAGCCCGCTGCCCACACACTCGGCGCATATAGAAAAGCTAGCTTCCCCCGAACAGATGGCCTATTCTCTGGTCCACGACCCCCAGGGAGCCAGATACGGTACCGGACCGACCAATACCCACCGCATTCTCGTCCTCTTCGCTAACCTGGGCAACCACTTCAAGCGTCTATTCGCCGTCCTCTTGGACAAGATATACAGGAGCTTCTTTTCCGGCCGGGCAGGTGATGCATACAAGGAGGTGCCCCCTTCGCACGCCTCCCTTCGGCGGCTGCAGACGGTGGGGCGGAAGACCCTGGTGCTGGACTTGGATGAGACTCTGGTCCACTCCTGTTACACGGATCCAGAGACGCAGGATCAAGTAGGCTGCGGTCAGATACCTGAGAGGGCGGTGCCCGACTACCAAATCGACGTCGCCATCGATGCCAACTCCACCATCCCCTTTCGGGTCTTCAAGCGGCCTCATGTGGACAAGTTTTTAAGCTTAGTGTCCAAGTGGTACGACCTGGTCATCTACACGGCCAGCCTGGAGGTCTATGCCTCCAAGGTGGTCGATCTTCTGGATGGAGGCCGGGAGATGCTGACGCGCCGGCTCTACCGACAGCACTGTCACTCCACCACGGCTCTGTTCACCAAGGACCTGACTCTGGTTAGCGAGGACCTGAGGGGCGTGTTCATCATCGACAACTCACCGAACGCGTACCTCTACTTCCCCAATAACGCCCTGCCTATAAAGTCCTTCATCTACGATCCTGACGACAAGGAGCTGCTGAAGCTACTGCCTTTCCTCGATGCTTTGCGCTTCACCAAGGATGTCCGGTCGGTTCTTGGCCGGCGTGTCACGCCCTAGACTCTCTTACCCGTCGTATCCGTTAGTGTATAGTCCATACCAGAAGCCAAATTGGGACTTTGTAAAGGATGTTAAGCGAATTTCTTAGTTAATGTTTAAAAATTATAAATGAAAAACCCTCACTAATTACGGGATATTCAACCTTTAATCAAGCCAGCACATTTTAAGACACGGCGGAGGCAGAAGCAGCGGCATATGGGACTCGCCTCAGCGCAGATGCATTTCATTGCTCATACGCCACGTGGGCCGGGTGAGTTTTTTGCCCTGCTCCTGTTTTTGCCTCGTGTGCGGGGAGAAGTTTTCGTGAAAGCCAGCTGCATGCAAATGCAGAAGCGTAATGATGTTGCGGCTTTTTTACTTTACACGGCCGCTGTGAGAGCCACCTGATGCCTCGCTCTTCCTCCCGCTCGGAAAAGTTGCCAAAGTTTAAATTGAATTCTTAATTATGGCGCACACAGGTACGCAGAGTTTTGGGCCCAAGCAAAATGCTTAGAACATAATGCTGTTTCCCTGTGACAATTTTGTTTGTTTCCATTTTTCTATATATGCATGTTTAGGGAGCCAAGAGAGATTCATGCCGTCGCAGTGACTGATTTATGTGTGTGTGCGGGTCCAACAAATTTTGATTTGTAGCTCCATAAAAGCGCGGACAAAATCCCATGAAACAGTAGCTACTGCCAGGCAGGGTTATTGAAATCCAGCAGATAGCTTGGCGCAGCAGCAGCAGCGACAGGCTGTGCAGTTTCGGCGGCAACGGTGCGTATGAGCAATCAGTCAACCAGTCAGTGAGTCAGTTAGCTGCCGATATCTCAATTTTTTATGCTTGGCCTAGTGTAAATTCAGCGCAGATTCTCCACAAGGGCCTTAAAGCGGATTCAATTTAAAAGTAATTCCCTGTAGTGTTTGCCTAATTTCCTTTAATTCAGAGTCCCCTCGTTGCCACTGCTGTCCCCTGGGCCCAGTTCCCGTTTCCCTCTTCCAAGAACCTCCTTAGATAATTTGCTTATTAGCCGGAAAATGCGGCATTGGAGAAAAAGTGACTCTCGTAATTGGGTTTTTGCATTGCAAATGAATCTCTGCGGCTTTTTAGCTTCTGTCGAAATAAACAAACCAAAGACAGCGAGCTGTAAACTATATGTAGTCCATCGTAATTGACTGTGAGTCAGTCGGATTAGTTGATTGCTCGTTGTGGTTTTTTGAACTTAGCCCCGGGCCAATTAACAATGCAAATTGGCCAGGCGAGAGCAAAAGCTAGCAAGTGAATTCATTTCATTTCAAGCCAAGCCAAGCCCTCAGCGTAAGCCGCTCGGCAGACCTCTATTTGCCTTCGGAATCGGCGGCCTAAGCTGCACACATAAATCTTGCATTGAACGGTTAGATGGGTGGCTTGGGGGCGGCACTTTCACCTGCTCCGCCATAAATTTCCATTTTCCATTCCCAATGCCGCCACTCAATTTGGCTTAAACGTTCTTACGGCCAGGCGAAGCTAACAGCGTGACTCTTTACCGATTGCGAACTTGTCTTTGGAATAAAATTGGATTGTTGAGCGGGAGAAGCTCTTGAAGTTTTGATTAATTATACATATTGTCTGTAGTATACTTTTAGACATCCAACATCTGGGACTAAAAGCTTTTTTTGATCTTGGTAGAGTCAATACTAGTTTTATTTTGTTTCTTAAGGATCTTGTCTGCATATTTCTTTAATTACAACTAATTTGGTAGACCAAAATCAAATAAGATATATTACCAACAAAAACTCTGAAAATAATTATAATGTATTCTTGATCGCTTTTGCTATGAATTTCCTCTGAACTCAAACATTTTCACTCGGCGGGAAGCCACACTCCACCATTTTCTCATCGATCCAGCTCCGCAGGTAGGCCACATTCGCATAGGCCGCCGGCACATCCTCCTCGGCGCACTCAATGCCCCAGGACACAATCCCGGCCAGCTGATAGCGATCCGCCTGCCCCGGCATCATGCAGAACAGTGGAGAGCCGCCGTCGCCCTTGCACGTGTCCCTGCCCTTTACGCCGCCGGCACAGATGAAGCTGTCGTGAAGGCGGTAGCGACGACCCAGAACCGTGAGACGCAGCAGACGCTGACAGGACTCGTGGTCAACCACGGGCAGGACGATGCGCTTCAGCAGGTGCTCCATGGTGCGGGACGAGCTGTTGCTGTGCCCCCATCCCGTGGCCAGGCACTGCGCCCGCTCCAGTTGCTCTGCCAGCTGCGGCGACTCCGGCGGCGGCAGGCAAACTGGCTGGATGTGCGGGGCCAGCTGGAAGGGTCGCTCCAGGACCAAAAGAGCGATGTCGTTGTAAAAGGTCAGCTTATTGAAGTTCTCATGGCGATGCATGCGGCTGATCCGGCGCATCTGGTAGGGAAGCCGCTCAGTCTGGGTGTTGAGGTCCCAGTCGCCGGCCCGCGCCAGCAGCGAGTCCTCCGTGTAGTTGGCTACGTTGTGGGCACTGGTCAGCACCAGCTGCGGGTGGATCAGGGTGCCGCCGCAGATGAAGTTGCCCTCCATGTCCATCAGTGCGATCATCCAGGGGAACTCGCCGAAGACGGACTCGTTGTCGTTGTAGCCATCCAGCGAGTAGTACAGGCCCCGCGGATTGCTATAGCCGCAGCCCTTGAACTGGAAGTCCTGGACGCTGCGCAGTTTGGGATTCTTTTCTTCCTCGACCTGAAGAAGGTTTGTTATTGCTTTGATTTCCATTTTCTTAGAGGTTTCCCCTCACCCGGTCGTCCAGTGGACAGCACTGCTCCACGGAGCGACAGCCAAAGTTGCTGTCCTCATTTATGCGCGCCTTGATGATGTACCTTCCGTCCTCGTTGACCACTCCGGTCTTGCAGAGGTGCCGTGGCACACATTCCCGTAGCAGGCCGCAGCTTTTATAGCCCTCGTCCGCCTTGGCAGTAATAGTCGTCGTGGTCGTCGTAGTTGTGGCGAGCCAGGGATTTCCCTGGCGCTGTTTGAGGTACTCAATCTCCATATAGTAGCTCTCCAGCTGAGCTTTATCGCAGCACACTTGGCTGGGGCCACAGCTGAGGTCGAGGACCCGCACGCCCAGTTTCCCCCGGCCGGAGTCGTCGCTCTCCTCGCAGAGCTTCTTGTCAACGCAGCTCTGGTGGCTCTGGCAAGTATGGATCGAGGAGGCCGGCGGCGTGGGAGAGATCAGCAGACAGGCCACCAAGAGAAGCTTCGCAGTGATGGCGACGATAGCTGGCATGGGAGAGATCGGGCTCGTTTACTCGCAGGGCCAAACAATAAACAACACTCACCCATTGTGAGATATCAGAATATCAGAATATATATTCCCAATCGAATCGGTGCGCAATATATTCGGAGAGACGTGCCAGAGCGGCGACACGTTTTAGACTGAGTCTGTCTGAGGAGTAATACGCTATTTAGGGGCTCATTCCACTCTGCTTGCTAGAGATCACTCAGATTATTAATTATTATCTTACACTCCCGAGCGGAGTCTCTCATCTCCGTGCCTTCGGAATCCCCCAAGCCGGTTCTATAAATACTTATGAGTTCCACTCGAGGCAATCAGTTGACTTGGTGAAACCCAAGCTTAGCGATTATCTTCGGTGCGCGTATCTCCAGATCTTAAAAGTATATAGACATATAGATGTTCTACTATAAACAATCTACATAAGTGCATCATAGAGCAGTCTTTTATATATTTAACACCATATATAATGTGGAAAAGACGCTCTGTCATCCGCTGTTTGCAAATCAGTTTCAATGAAAAACTCCGCATTTGCATTCAAATTAATGCAATAGCAAATTCCAATCAGTTTCGTATGTAATAACTCTAAATATTAAGTGACATTTTATTATTAATAATTAAAACCTATTTAATTAAATAAGGGCTTTAAGCTGGACAAAAAATAAACATCTAAAATTACTTTAGATACGGATCATTCTTGTCCTGCAATGGCATTTGGAAAAACCAACCGGTGCAGCTGGCTGATCCCAGCTGTCCTCCTGCTCCTGCTGACCCTGGCGCTGGCAAAGCCGAACTCCCCGTCAGTCCAGAACGATTCGGGGTCCAATGAGAGCTGCGGAATCAACATGGAGTGCGTGCCACGGAAGTTGTGCCAGGACAACATTATAAAGGTCGACGGGGACGGCCTGATTAGGCCCATTAGGGGCCAGACCGGCCATGTTTGCTCCAGAATTCTTGATCGCTGCTGTAAGGTGCCACCGAAGGTAAGCCGATAAAATATAAAAATAGTTTTGGAATCTTAGTTCTTAATTATTTTTATTTTTGAAAAAACTTTTTTAGGAGGACAACGTCCAAACATAATCTCAGGAATCGCACGGTGGCACTTTAATAAATGGCTACGATTTATACAAAATACACACATAAATTTTATATTTTATCAAAATAAAATGCGTTCAAAAAAATCCAAATAGGTGTGCTTTTTCCTTAGAATGCAACAAGCAATGTTGTCTGATATAGTTGAATAGTTGCACTCACCTGGATGAAAATACCTGAGACATTCACTCAGATTCCATACGCCCCGTTGGCTCACCGCTAAGCATCACTTATCCAAGGCGAGATATTACGATTTATTCATTACTATATTGGAAATAAAATGCTTTACAGACTCCCTCCAGCCGGTTTTATAAATTGCTTAGAGTTCCTCTCAAGCCACTCAGTTGTCTTGGCGAAACTGAGGCTGAAACATCATCGGATCAGCGACATTTATCTCCACCATCTATAAAAGTAGGTGCTACTCGTACCCCTCAAATGCGGATATATAAATGCATTATGGGGATTTTAAGTTCAGCAGATATTACTTGCTTATATATTATCGATCATTCAAGTCGCGCTCTCTATTAATCACTTTCAATGAAAAACTATGTAACTTCCAACCAGTTTCTGATTACAAATGGCGCCGCCAGCTATGCTCCTCCTGCTGATCCTCCTTGCGAGTGGAGTCAAGGCCCAGGATGTTCCCTCACCGAAGTGCCAACAGAACGAGCTTTGCACGACAGTGGAGCGCTGCGAAGAGTCGGATGACTCTGGCCAGAAGGTTATCAAACCAAGAGTAGCCATCCGCTTCTGCGGTGAGGGCTTGATGTGTTGCGACAAGGAGCAGCTCAAGAGCTGGGATGCTTTTCAGAAGGAAGCAAAGTCGATCCAAAACAAGGTGAGCCGGGTCCCAGAACCAGAGCCCAACGAGAGCTGCGGCCTGAACATGGAATGCGTGCCGCGGAAGCTGTGCCGAGACAACATTATCGATGATGCTGGAGTCAGCCTCATAAACCCCAGAATCGGCAACACCCAGTGCTCCAGATCCCTGTACCGCTGCTGCGAGATTGGCCAGGAGGTGGGTCGCAATAAAACACCTGAAAAGAATAATAACGATAATCTTGGGACACTCTCTCACTTTCCTAGGTGGACGACAGCGAAAGTCCTTATGTGCAGAAGCAGAAGGACTTCAAGTACAAGAACTGCGGCTGGAGCAACCCGAAGGGCCTGATTCCCGACAACGACAAGTTCAACTACACGGAGGACGTCTCCGTCTTCGGCGAGTTTCCCTGGATGGTGGGTATCTTCACAGGCCGGCAGAAGTTCCTGTGCGGGGGTACGCTCATCCACCCTCAGCTGGTGGTCACCAGCTCGCACAATGTGGTCAACGAGACGGTGGACACCCTGGTGGCGCGGCTAGGCGAGTGGGATTTGAACAGTGTAAACGAGCCGTACATCCACCAGAGCAGGCGCATTAAGCAGATCATCACGCACCCGGATTTCCATCCACAAAAATTGTTCAACGACATTGCCCTTTTGGTGCTAGAGGAGCCCGTCCAACTGGCGCCGCACATACAGCCACTCTGCCTCCCGTCTCCTCAGACGCCGCAGCTGATCAGGCAGTTGCTATCCGCCACCTGCTTCGCCACAGGATGGGGCGCCAAGGATGCCAAGAGTGACAATCTGGAGCAGGTACTTAAGCGGATCTATCTGCCGCTGCTGGAGCACAGCGAGTGCCAGGCGAAGCTGCGCCTCACGCGTGTAGAGACCCGCTTCCGGCTCCGTCCTAGCTTCATCTGTGCCGGTGGCGACCCTGGCAAGGACACATGCAAGGGAGACGGCGGCTCCCCGCTCTTCTGCACGATGCCCGGCGAGCAGGACCGCTACCAGTTGGTGGGTATCGTCTCCTGGGGCGTGGAGTGCGGCGAGGAGGACATCCCTGGCGTCTATGCCAATGTGCCCTACCTGCGCAACTGGCTCGATGAGGAGATCAAAGAACTCGGCATAACTTTGTAGTTCCAACAGAAAATACGGAAGAAAATTACTAAAGAAACAAAGATTATAGTGAAGATGAAATGACTACTGCTGGATATTCACTGTAACATTTAACTATAATTTATAATCTTTTATAATATATAAATCTATTTTTGAGGAAAAATAAACTACTAGAAATATTACTATTATTATTGCTCCCGAAGCACCTGCAAGGATTCTGGGTATTGACAAGCGCCTCACCGTTGCCAAAGGGTTTTCCACTTTGTGGCAGGGGTTTTCCCAGCACACCTGGCTGCAGTTGCCGCTCACCTCGTAGCTCATGGTATGCTTACAATTGGATTATCGCGATGGAGATCACCGAGAGACTGGCCGTCAACATAGGCTGGAGTGGGGAAAGACCAGAGTCATTCACTCGGATTCCATACGCCCCGTGGGCCGATGGCGAGAATATACTCCGAGTGAGATGCTAGAGCTTTTCTTTTCTCTCTTTTCTCTCTGTTCTCTAAAATTTGTCACCTTAATTGCGCTCTCCTGTTCTCCCAATCGCAGTGTTATCTCTCTCCGATCCTCTTGCTTTTAGCGGCTGTTGGAATCTCCCAAGCCGGTTCTATAAATGGTTTTGAATTCCACTCGAACCACTTAGTCGACTTGGCGCAAACCAAGCTTTAACAACGTTCTGGGACCGGCGGCTTTTATCTCCACAATCTATATATGTAGGTGCTTCTCGTATATACCCCTTCGAATGCGGATACATAAGTGAATATAACTAAATTACTCGTATATATATTACCGATTGAAAAAGTAAGCTGTTGATAACGCAGTTTCAATGAAAACGTCGGTTCCTTCTATGTAAATGAGTAAAAATAAGTGAAATGATAGTTATTTTAGTAATAAAATAACATGTTAATGACTACTAGTAATTTTAATTTTTTATGGTGTGTGTAGTTTTATACAAATCAAAATTCAAATATGCCTGAGTCAAAGCCCAGTCGGACTCTCAAAAAATCGAAACTAAACAATAGCTACAAAGATGAAGGAGAACAATGGATGGAAAGAATAATACGAATTCCCTCAAGCGTTTTCTTGAAAGCCAAATATAAAAAATGCAACCCCAAGCGTGAACAAGGCTATATAAGATTCGAAGTGTCATCAATTTCAATGAATTATTTTTGCTGGATATTACGTAAAAATTCGATATATAATAAATTTTAAATAATAAAAACACTTGTTGTATGTGAACAAGTAAAGTTTGTTAGTCTTACTTTTTATAAATACTTGAAACTAAACTGAAAACCCAGCCTAGCTTTATGGTTTTGTGAGTGATCTGCATATAAAATAAAAATAAAATGCAAAAGTTGATGATAACCTTTGCTGGTGCATTGCCCGAGATTAGGATGCCTCTTATCTCTAACTGTGCGTTCTCTATTCCATCTGCTCTTTGCTCCGCCAGTGCTCAACCAACCATGGCAAGTGGAACATCGCCATTCACATCAGCAGTGTGCCTCCTATTGATCCTCCTGGAGAGCGACTTTTCCCGAGCCCAGGACTTTTCTTCGTCGATGTGCCAACAGAGCGAGCTCTGCACGACAGTGAAGCGCTGCCAGGAATCGGATAACGCAGGCCGAAAGCGCATTAGTCCGCGGATAGCCCGCTCCTGCGGTGTGGGCTTGATGTGCTGCGAGAAGGAGCAGCTCGAGAGCTGGGACGCCACTAACTCGATCCGGGACAAGGTGAGCCGGGTCCCAGAACCTGAGCCCAACGAGAGCTGCGGCTTGAACATGGAATGCGTGCCGCGGAAGCTGTGCCGGGACAACGTCATCAACGACTCGGGGATCACCCTCATCAATCCGAGGCTAGGCAACACCCAGTGTTCAAAGTCCCTGTACCGCTGCTGTGAGGTTAGCCAGAAGGTGAGTCGATGAAAATGGAGTAACTTCGGTAGAGATGCCCGACTAATAATCTATTCTTAGGTGGACGACAGCGAAAGTCCTTATGTGCAGAAGCAGAAGGACTTCAAGTACTCGAGCTGCGGCTGGAGCAACCCGAAGGGCCTGATTCCCGACGAAGACAAGTTCAACTATGAGGAGGACGTGTCAATCTTCGGCCAATTCCCCTGGATGGTGGGAATCTTTACCGGGCGGCAGAAGTTCCTGTGCGGCGGAACGCTTATCCACCCTCAGCTTGTGGTCACCAGCTCACACAATGTGGTCAACGAGACGGTGGACACCCTGGTGGCGCGGCTAGGCGAGTGGGATTTG
>JAEIIJ010018135.1:0-76078 GCA_018904815.1 Drosophila ogumai | reverse complement strand
AATCAATTTTATAACATTTATACTATTTCTACATTATTTTCATAATTTTTATAATATTTTTTTCTTAATTTCCAACCCTTTTTAGTCGCTATGAGAACCACAGTCCCAGCACCACAGCCGGCAATGGCAATGTAACCAGTGGCCTGGATCGCATTGTAAAATCGGAGCGCAACAATGGCAGTGCCAATGAGGCTAATGATGACGACCGCGAGCTTATGGATGAGTCTGCAGATGTAAGTAAATCCTTTACAAACCAGATTTTTCCTAAATTTTAAGTTTTAATTCAGAACGGAGCCGAGGACTTGCGCGTGAAGCTGGAGAACTCAAACTATTCACCGCCGCCACCGCCAAACTCAAACACCTCATCGACAACCACACCGAATGCCCTGCTGGAGAACCTCAAGAATGCCGATGGATCCCTGTCCGGTAACCTGGCCGCCTCAATAGCTCCAGCGGACATGCTTAACGTTTGGAATGCCACAAAGATGAACAACAAGAACAGCGTCAACACGGCCGATGGCAAGAAACTCAAGTGTTTGTATTGCGACCGCCTCTACGGCTATGAGACGAACCTGCGGGCGCACATCCGGCAGCGACATCAGGGCATCCGTGTGCCCTGCCCCTTCTGCGAGCGAACCTTCACGCGTAACAACACTGTGCGCCGGCATATTGCCCGGGAGCACAAGCAGGAAATTGGTTTGGCGGCGGGAGCAACCATTGCACCCGCCCATGTGGCAGCAGCGGCAGCGGCGGCAGCAGCCGCCAATCATTCACCATAGGAAGCGGCCGCAACAGCAGCGGCAGCAGTAGTCATGAACGCCCACAAGGAGGCGGCAAAGCAGCGCAAACGTAAATCACTCAAGATGGCACTGGAGAAGTGCATGCAGCGACGGGATGCCATGGCGGCGGAGTCCACCACGGGGGCAGAGGAGGCAGATGGAGAGGGGGCGGTATCGGAGGGTGTAGGATCAGGAGGAGGAAATGGTGGTGGTGCGGGAGCAGGCTCAGCGGGCACTGAGCCACCGTTCACGTACGAACAGCAGCAGCAGCGAATGCACCAGGAGCTGGCTCTGCAAATCAAGGCGGCCATGGCCGCCGAGCAGGCACAGGCGGCCGCAGAGGCGGAGGCGTCCGTGGAGGCCATGGATTCAACCATGAATACCACGGCCAATACCACCACCACAGGCACCACCACCAACACCACCACAAATACCAATACCACCAGCGATGGCTGCAGCGATGCAGAGGCCAGCGATGGCAGCGAACGTCCCATGGAGGTGGACGAGCAGCCGCCAGAGCCGCAGCCAGGCTCCGAGCTCCTGGTGGTAGAGCCAAAGATCGAAGTGCTGTCGGATTCGGAGGACGAGGAGGACCAACTGCATCTGCATATGGCCGAGGAGGATGAGGATGAGCCCAGTGTCCAGGCCGAAGCCATATACGATCACATGCCCACCACGCCCACCAGCCCCAACATGATACCACCGCCCAACGAGACGCCCATATTGACCTCCACGCCCAAGGTCAATGTGGAGCAGTAGGATAGAAGAGGATGCCCCCCAAAGAAGCTGCTTAGATTTAGGTTAACAATCGACGAAGAAAGGAGTTAGATGAGTGATTTTACGAAATGATTTACGCGCGCAAAGAAAAAAACAATGACTACTGTTGCAACTGCTGTTGCCCTCGGAGACCAGACCCAGAAATGGGGCAAAAAAATTGATGATAACTGCGAAAACAAAACAATTACTAATATGCTAAGATTTATGACACAGACAGACCGACCGAAGCATACACACACGAAACCGGAAACGGAAACGGAAACGAAGGAAACCGAAGAAGGCAGTATTTGATGTCCAACTTTTTGTAGATTTTTATGTGATTACAACATTTGTGTTGAAAGCCAGCCACCAATTAGCAACACATCCAATTTATAAACAATTTATTAACAGTAAAAAACCAGAGCTCAGAACTGAGAAATAGAAATAAATGCAATCCGGCTGAAAAATCGTTTTCAGGGTGCTAATCAAACAAATACTAAAAACCAACAACACTCGCAGAAGAAACAACAAATTAAAACTTAAAACTACAAAAATAGTAAAAATGCAAAAAGTTTGAACGTTTTTGATTGGTACAGAGCCTCAAAAAAAAAGGATAATAAAGTGTAGAATATTTGTTTATTCGTGTGTGTTGAGGAGGATCGCTATGATCGATATGATTAAATTATTGTCGCATAATATATATTTTTGATTTCCTATAGAAACAAGTCTCACAAACTGCAAGAAACGATATATAAATGAATTTAAACAAGCGTTAAAACTAATGAGTAAAAACTGTACACAAAATAGCTGCAACAAAACAAACTACAAAGCAACAATAGCAACAACAAAAACCGCAACCACAAGTACCTGCAAACAATTAAAATAGTATAAAATAATTAAAAACAAAAGAAACAAAATACATAAATAGCAAACGAGAAACTCTGACTAAAAAGGAACCAATAAGAAGAGAGAGAGAGAGGAGAGTGGAAAGTGGCTCCTTCCTACACTCACTACCAAAGCTCAACTGCCACTGCCCCTTTTGCCGCGTTTTTTTGTAAATAATTTTATTAAATTAAATAATACGAAAAGGTAAAAATACAGGGAACCAGAAGTAGGGCTTGGTGATCGATGTGGAAGTGGGGGAGCTGCTGCTCCTAGGAACTGAGAGTTAATTTGCTTTAAAGTTTAAACATATATTTTTGTTTTGTGATTTTTCGTACATATTTCGTTTTATGATTTCGATTCCATCAAGTTTAGGCCTCAAAATTTCAACAAAAACTGCTTTTGGCTACAACAAAAATTCATAAAAAACCGAAATGCAAATTCAATTCCGAATTCAGACAAACAAGTTTCTAAGTAAATATGAGAAAACAATTGGTAAATTGGGTGCCTATAAGAAATATATAATTAAATGACTACTAGTAAAATTTTATAAACAAAGAAAAGTATATTTAACGATGTGAGAGAGAGAGAGAGATAGAGGAGAGAAAAGCATAAAGTAAATGTAATTATTTTTTAATTGAATTGAAATAATAATTCTAGCCAAGTGTGAAACATGTTACAAAACAGCAACAACAAACAAAATATTAAAGCAGAAAAACCACTCAAAAACGTTCTCAAAAACTTGACAAAAGCAAAGAAACAGCAACAACAATTACAGCAAGCAAACAAAAAACAGCAAACCAAAATTCAAAATCTTAACTTTTTGGCACACCTTTGGA
Source organism: Drosophila ogumai (assembly GCA_018904815.1). NCBI lineage: Eukaryota > Metazoa > Arthropoda > Insecta > Diptera > Drosophilidae > Drosophila > Drosophila ogumai. The sequence continues at coordinate 72,822 of JAEIIJ010018135.1, read as the reverse complement.
AAACATTTTTCGTACAAAAGAAAATTCACCAAGAAAAAAAGAAAAACTTGAGAAAAATCCAACCAACAAAAATTCAAAATTCATTTTTTCGGCTCTTATAATTTCGATGACTACATCAACAAGGGAAAAACTAAAACAGAATCCCTGGAAAAAACAAAAAACAAATACGCTGTAAAATACTAAAAACAAAAAACTGAAGAGAAGAATTTGTTGTAAGCGAACGAGTAAGAAAAGCTGCAATTGAAAAGAAAAAGCAAGGCCCCTGTTAGCCTTGTATTGTAAATACATTTATTATAAATACATATATCTATATATATGTACATATATGTATGGCCTCAGTTGTATAATGATATATAAAAGGAGAAGCTTAGATCTAATATAAAATATAAAACTGTATACATAAAGTACTAAGCGCATATGTAGGAACACTTTAGGCTCGCCAAAAACAGAGAGAAAATCAGAGAGAGAGAGAAGGGTTTTATTTTGATTAGAAGCTAAACTGAATTTCAATTTGTGAAACTGTCTTAATTTATACGTTTTCCGTTTAGCCATAGAAATCTATAGAAGGGAATCCATATAGAATCCAATAGTGAAATAGCCAAAATGTTGAATATTTTAAACACAAACCACAACACAAGAGAGGTGTTTTTTTTCTAAACCCCCCAAAACAAATGCAGACACTACCAATGTCACCCCCGTAACCGACCCAACCCCCAGTTTGTTCTGTGATATATCTTTTTCAAGTTTGCAAAGTTGAAAGAAAGCGTTTTATTTTCGATTAGTTCTTCTTTTCGTTCTATTTGAATTCTACCTACCCATTTTTCCTAATCAAGAAACGACAACTCGAATTTTAATTTACATTCGTGTTGAGCCAGGGGAACCAGGGAAAGTGCAGCAAAGCAATAGTAATTATTACAATTTTACAAATACAATTATAAAAATGAAAAGCCAGGCAATATTTTAAACACAACAACTACCTCTTCATCACAACCACAACAAAGATTAATCCCTCGGCCGGCCCCCGTTTTGTGCCTGGGGAATCCCCCGTCAACGTTCGCTGGAGTCTGAATTACATTTTATTTTTAAGTACGTTTGGCGGGGGGCCCAAGGTCACGGGGGAGGAGAGCCAACACACACAAACACACACACATCAGTCAGAAAGTCAATCCGTCAGTCAGTGGAATCAATCAATATTTACTAATCAGGGGTTATTATTAAACGATTAACCGTATTTTAGTTACTAGAATTAATTAATTTAGTTACTTAGTTTCGGTCTTTGTTTTATGTCTTACCAATTAGAGTCTAATCAAACTCGGGAACTCATATACCTCAGGAAAGAACCTACCTCTTTGTGTTTTTTTGTTTGAACTATTTTTACAATTATTATTATTACAACTACAATTAGGTTAAATATTATTATTATAATTTTGGTTTGCAAAGTAGGAGAAACGCAAAAATATTTTGTTGTAAATTGAAGATGCTATCAAGGAAAGCTTTAGTTTTTAGTTTCGTTTAGTTTACATAGTGAGGACTACTAATTTTAATCGCAAAAGACACACAAGCACAAGCACACAATAGCAATAAATAAACCAGATCGAACTGCAATAGTAAACTGAACTACCTCAATTAGCCATAGACTGCGCAGTAACGAATTGAGAATAATAATATAAATATTCTTCCAGACCCCCGCACTCCACCTTACCAACCCATTTCATTTTCCTATTCTTTTTGTAAAATGGTGACAGAGAAAAGAAGAAAAACATAATACACTGAGAATCATTTTGGCATTTAACTACAAAAACAAATCAATATTTTCATGTAAATATGCGCTAAAAAGCCCACAAAATTCAGATTTAAAAAGCAAAAGCATTAAATGTAAAACTACTTTTGGCTAAAACTCTAAGATACCCTCAAATTTTACTAAGTGTAGGCGATATATGATATATATTATATGTCCAGGATTAAGATCATTTGTTTACATCAATTTTCGGCAAAGCAACTAAATGAGGCAAACCAAACAAAAAAGAGAAGCATACGAGAGAAATATGAAACGTAACTCTTTATAATCTAAATATAAACAAAAATACAAAGAAATTATTTAAGGCTACAAAATTAAAACCTAAAAAGGTAACAAAAAAATCCACAAAAAAAGAAACGAACCCAGTAAATGGTATACTTTTGCTTGAGAAAAAAATATAATACAAAAATGTAATCAAGTTTTGAGCAAAGAAAAAATTTAAATTAAATTCAAAGGAAACCCCAGAACGGTTATAAAAACACAAAACCAAAATGGAAAACATTTTGCTAAACAAAGAGGAAAAAATTTCTGAAAGAAACTTGCGTAAATAAGCATAACATTTTAGGCTTAATCTTTTGGCTAAAGAAAAAACAAAACAAAACAAAAACATTAAAATTATGACAATTATTAGGCACATGCAACAACAACAAAAAGAAATCTATGTATATGCATCAAATATTATACATAAATATTTATTTAAAAGCGAAACAAAGCAAAATACTTTTATCTATAACCAGGTTTTAGGCCCAACTTTTCGACAAGCGGCGTAAAATAATTTCTTTGTAAAATATGTTTGCAAACAACAACAAAAAAAAAGAAAGAAAAACAAAAACAAAATTTAAAATAAATTCCCAGAGAGCGTAATTAACTTAATCTAAACGTAAAAAATAAAACACAACCAATGTCGCCATTTTGCATTTAGAGCGTACAGTAAAGCACACAAACGTGGACACTGAAAAAAATGTCACTCCACGTCACGAAAACAACAAAATTATTGTACATATAATAAAGAAGAATTGTGTATTGTATATTCGTAATTTTTCAATAATTCTTAGTTACCTTCTACCCTTGAGTTGTATAAATTAATTTGTAAGCGAAAAACCATTAAACAAAACTAAAACTGTAACGAGAAACACAAATAATGGTAATGATATACATAATAGTGCGTGCACAGGTACAAAACAACAATTTAAGTTCAATTTAAAGTAAAATTTAGTGCACCGAACATTTCGTAAGAGCTCGATGTAATTTTTGTTATATATTTTTGTTAGTAATTGTTTTTCTATATATTAATAACCTAGTGCGAAATGTAAAAATAAAACGAAACGAAACAAAATGAAATGAAAATAACACGAAAATCCCCCTCAACAAGCCAATTGTACTTATCTTTCGCCTTTAATTTTTAATTTAATTTCACAAGAACAGCAATAACCCAAAATTGTTCCCCTTCTTTATGCTTAGTTTACCTCAGTTATTTTAAATAACTATAAAATAATAAAAGGAGAACACACACTGCACACCCAGTTTATGTTTAAGACTTAAAAAAAAATAAAACAAAAAATGTAATATATATTTTTGTATAATTTGTAACCATTTCGTCATGTGTTCTGTTCAATCGCAACAATTTGGCTTGTTTACACCTCTTTTTATAATTTGTAACAATTATATGATTAAATCTAAATTTAATAATATATACACACGTAAATGCTAAACAACAAAATGCAACTAAATAAATGTTAAACCCCAGAAAAAAAAAAAACACAAAACATCTCACAATTGGCTATTTTTATTGGTTAACCAAATTCCAAACAGAAACTGACCCTAAATTGGACTCGAAATTGACCCGACCCCTCCACTATTTCCCCAAAAAAAAAGTAATAAGATAAATGTAACGAAAATATGTATACTAAAGTTTACGAATATCGAACGAAAGATGAAAAATAATGTGTTAGGCATGTAAGCGACTTTACAGTTCAGTTCAATGCAAAATTTTGAAGAGAAAAACGCTTCTTGAGATTAGTTGTATGTGCATAAGATATCCGACTATATATATACCCCGTATATAGTAGTGCACTCCCCCCGCGTCTCTACCCTCAAGTTGTTGTAAATTTGTCTATGATGATAAATCGAAGCAAGTACAAATTATATTTAATGTATATGTGCGTTTTAATTGCTCTTATTTTTCATAGTTTTCCCTAAATTTTATTTGTTTTTAATTTTAAATTCAGTTATTATTGTGTCTAGGGTCACACTTTAAAAAGTATACAAAAAGAAAAACGAAAACAAAAAAACTTTTGGAACAATGACGAGTACAAAATTTCAGGTAAAAACAAACAAAATTTAGCAGATAAATTAAAATTAATTAAATATATATAGAGAAGAAGAAGTATCGACGAAGAACAGATCGTACAAATTTTTCGGCATAAAGTCTAAAAGAAAAAGAGTTAAAATTTTAAGGAAAGAAAAATACATTTGTTGTGTGACTTTAAGGATTCAGTGTTGATTGAAATTCAGTTTACAGGATCTTCATCCGCTCGAATTTTTATTTTTTTCTGCACTTTGTTTAATATTTTATTTTCCAAAATTTTAAAAGCTACAAAACTTGAGTTACACATAAAACCAAAGCCGAAATTCGATTAAACCTTGTTCTGGACTGAAAAGTTTTCAAATTATCCAAGCGAAATTTTGATCAGTTTTATCCCAAGAAAAAAAAAAGGAGAGAAAGGTTTGAGCAGGGTGTACTTAAACTACGTGAATATGTATATGTAAATGTAAAAGTTTAAACAAAACGAAAATAGTTTTAAAGGAAAAAGAAACCCAAATCCGTTTGGAGCAAACTCAGGGCATTATCAAGACTCACGACGATGTATACATGCATTTAATACAACTAAAAAAAAACAAAAAGAAAACAAAAAAAAGACAAAACTTTTTCGATATGTATTACGATAAAAAAAAAAAAATCAAGTAATGAAAGCAACCAAAAGCGGATGTAATAATCATGCGGAAACGATTATGAACAACTCAGGTATTAAATGATAAATGAAATATTTTTAAAACGGCAGTCAAGTCAACATTTTCCCAAGTTGTGCAATATTCTTAAAGTTTTCTAAATACGTAATAGTATTAATAATCTAATAAAGGGATCTAAAGGAAGGGCAAGCCAGGATAGCTACGGATGAGATGTTCATAAGGCAAGGATCTGAATGATTAGGGTTGGAATGAGACGAGACGAGACGAGATAAGGTTAGGTGAGTTTTTGGAGCACTAACTAACTACTCCTTTAGTATTTGTATTTTCTGTTTACCAACAACAACCACAAACAACAAAAAACACACAACAATCAATCACTCTGCCACAAGGACAACAAGTCACATACAGATACACTCGAGACACGCACACAGACACACGGAAAAATAGTGAAATAAATAGCTAAATGAAAATGAGTTTATATAAAGAAGGAAAACATAAAACTGTGATTACATTTGATTGTCGAAGCGTTGATAAGCGAATGTTGCATAATTATCGGAGCGAAAACGAGCATACGAAATATACATAATTGAAAATGGAGTTATTATTATAATTATCTGAAGCCACTTTTGATTTCGAGTAAGGGAACGCGACAGAGAAGCTGCGCGCATAAGTAAATAAATATTTAATTAGCCGAAATATTAAACTTCAAAAGAACTACTAAGAAAATACAAAAATGATATCTAAGTTATTCGAGATTAGTGGAAACCTGCCCTTATTTTTCAAACACTACCAGTAAACAGTTGCTGCGACATAAAACCCTCGATTTGGTTCATAAACATTTCTTTGAACGATTTCTGTATGTGTAGTGCACCTTAGTTAAAAATTAAAGTCTGAGATTTTACACTTATGTATATGGTCGAAGTATACACCTATAAAACGTATTTGAAGTGGAAGTCTAAATCCAAAAGCGATTAATTAAGTTTATTGAACTACTTATTAAAAATTAACACAAAAACAACAAGCAAAACCACACACAGTCACACGCAAGCATATGAATTTGGCTATAGATGTATGTAAAAATCAAGAAGGAAACCACATTTTCGGAGCAGGCATATATGATTTCCAAATATGTGTGTATGTATATCTGAAGATTACGCAAGCGGAAGCGTTTAAGTAACAGCTTAAATATATTTTAAAACTCGGATAAAGAAAATCTACGATTATGCCATACATTTTTATGTAAAATATAAAACAAAACAAAATACGAGTGTAAGCTAAAACCAAAAAAAAAGAAAAACAGTCACAGAAACCAATCGCATTGTAACAGAAACTCACAAGACATGGAAAGGAAATGGGAAACCAGAATGGAATTAAGCATAAAAAGTATATGAACGAACCTAAATTCAATAAACTTGTTGCTAAAATATAATAAAACAAAGTATTTTTGTGATTTTATTTGGGTTATATTTGTTCAAGTAAAACTTGGAAAATGAACTTGAAGAAAAGAGAAAAAAATTGTTTTTATTTTTGGTTTTTTAAATCTACGTTTTATTTTCCCAGTGTAGACAGTTCCGTAAGCAGTTTCACCAAGCAGTTCGGTCAAGCAGTGCTGCCCAACTGTAAATTAACAGAGGTCTCTGTTACTCTTATCTGGATACAGAGGAATACCCCAATTATGTCAACATTTCTGCCTGAATTTGGTATATTTTCAAGCTGTTATATTTTAGTATATCCCAGAGAGCAGCTGGTATTCCCAACAGTACACGGTCTCACTGTGTTTAGGTTGAAAAAAATAAAATAAATATAAAATTAAAAGTCAATTTAGTGCAATTCCTGGCAATAAACAAACCGAAAAACACGAAAGTTAAGGATAGAGTTAAGACTGCGCCTGGCCCTCCAACACAGTTTGCCTGGAACTGGACACTTAAACCCGATTAAACCAAGTGAAACAAAGGCCCGAAAGAGATCAAAATGGTGAGTAATAGTTGAGAAAAAGGCCAACAAACGGTGAATAGATCTAAAAGGAGCCGCCGCCCCATGATTAAGTGAAAAGTAGAGAGTTTAAGTATACAAGCTAAGGAGTTCTGTTGGCAGAAGGGGAACAGAAAGAAGGGCCTAAAGCAATGCCCATATATGGCAATACCGGTCGTGCCCCCTCCACCCCGAGCTCTCTCTCTTCTCTCCCCCACAAACTGAGGGATTTTGGTGTATTTGTTTTTTGGGGCTCTTATCGCCGCTTAAGTGACTCAACTTGCCACACAAAATCAATTAATTGTCTTTTTTCCCTTCCTCCTTGTCGTCTTGGCAGTCGGAAATGCAAATGGACTGCGCATTGGACCTGATGCGACGCCTGCCGCCTCAGCAGATCGAGAAGAACCTCATCGATCTGATTGACTTGGCGCCGGATCTGTGCGAGGACTTGCTCTCGTCCGTGGATCAGCCGCTGAAGATTGCCAAAGACAAGGAGCATGGCAAGGACTACCTGCTGTGCGACTACAACCGCGACGGTGACTCCTATCGATCTCCCTGGTCGAACACCTACTACCCGCCGCTGGAGGACGGCCAGATGCCGTCGGAGCGGCTGCGCAAGCTGGAGATCGAGGCGAACTATGCCTTTGACCAGTACAGGGATATGTACTTCGAGGGCGGCGTCTCGTCGGTGTATCTATGGGACTTGGATCATGGATTCGCTGCTGTGATACTGATCAAGAAGGCTGGCGACGGCAGCAAGATGATCCGCGGCTGCTGGGACTCCATACATGTGGTGGAGGTGCAGGAGAAGACCACCGGCCGGACGGCCCACTATAAACTCACCTCCACGGCCATGTTGTGGCTGCAGACCAACAAACAGGGCTCCGGGACGATGAATCTGGGCGGTTCGCTGACCCGCCAAACGGAACAGGATGCCAATGTCAGTGAGTCGTCGCCGCATATTGCCAATATTGGCAAGATGGTCGAGGAGATGGAGAACAAGATCCGCAACACGCTAAACGAGATCTACTTTGGCAAGACCAAGGATATTGTGAACGGGCTGAGGAGCACACAGTCGCTGGCCGACCAAAGGCAGCAGGCGGCCATGAAGCAGGACCTTGCCGCGGCCATCCTTCGCCGCAATGTCAAGCCCGAATCGAACTGAACGAAAGTCGAGCACTGAGCGGCCCAGGCTGACGGCGGTAGGTAGCTCTGTAGCGTCCTCGTAATTCAATTTTTCCAAGATAAACCATAAACCATAATAATAATAGTCACCGACCTAAGCGGGGCCTGAATGGGTGTAATAATATGTGAATTGAATGATGTGCTGTGTATTATCCTAGTTTCTATAATATGGGGGTAATATTTCCAGCACATCCTTACACAATTCCCTGCTGCTATTCACACCCTTCACTCAGGCAAAAGTCTTGAAAAGGAGGACTCCTTCTAGGTCGGTGGCAATTAAGCAGACTAAAAGATATTTAATACGCATTTCTAGGCAATAAATTTGTTAAATGAAAGAGAAATTGTTAAACGGAGATGAAACATATTAATGTCCAGCCCCCCTCCGCCCCGCCCACATAAATATTGTTGCAATTTAGAGGCGCCGGCGCGCTTCATCTACAGTTCACAGTTCACAGCCGCAAGACAGTATCCATAAGTATTTGTATCTTATTTGTAAAATGCCCAACACATTTCCACCCAATTCGTGGCAAATCTGTTTGTGTTTCATTCACCTGCAGCCCCGTTCTTAATTCTTCCGCGAATAAATAATATGTGTTTATTAATTGTGTCTTTTTTATGTATATGCAAGTGTGTGTGTTCTCTAACAATAAGAGAAGATCGAAGCTCGAAGCAAGATTCACTAACTGAAATCGCTTTGTAATTGTATTATCTGAGGAAATGCACATTACCTTCTAAATAATTAGTTTTTTTAAACAAACATTTTGGATGGCAAAGAGAAATTTTATACAACAGAAACTAATAAATATTGAATTATTACGTTTTGTTGATCTTCTTTTTTTAGGGGGGTGGTAAAGTTGCTTTACACAGTAATCGCAAGCTATACTGAAACAAATAAAGATAATTTCCTACTCCTAAAAAAAATTTAATTGTTTGGTTATTGGACACTTTGATAAAAAAAAATATATATATATATGGTTTGCCATTAGCATCGTTAATTTAGAGTCAATTTAGATTTTTATTTTGGCAGCAAAAATATTATTCAACAACTTTCTGGGAAATACATGCGGGTAAATCAAATAAAAATTGTTGAAACTTTGCCCTTTCTCAAAAAAAAAAAAAAAAAAAATGCATACAAGCTGATGGTGCATGCCGGTAAATTCAGAATATATCTTAATAAGTATAAAATAAATAATTATTAATTATTTGATATACACTAAAATAGTTCTTTGCAAATAATCATTAATTTTGACAGCGAGTCTGTGCTTCAAATGTTTTATTCTGGTAAATCAGATACAAAACAGTTCAAACTTTAAAATAAATAATAATATGGTTGATGTTTATAGAAATCATACGTTAATATATAATTCTGGTAAATCAACTAAAAATAGTTTAAACTACGTGCATATATATAACTGATTACAAATACTGCAAATAATTCATAAAAATGGTGCTTCCCTTGTTTAATACCTTATCGATTTTTCTGAGAATTACTTTTGTTATCTTATTTGATAAATAACTTAAGTTTACAAAAGATAACGCACTTGAAGTCAGATAAGAAGTTGAAAAAAACGTTATGTTGGGTTTACGGCTACCTTTAAGTTTCATTTGCATTTATTTTATGAAAAGTTCTTAAACCGCTTGATTAAAAATATATATGTATATATATTTAAATACATTGAGGTGTGTGTGTGTGTGTGTGTGGTGTGTGCTTAGGCTTAGACATATTTGCAAACGTTTTTATCAGCAAGTAAATATTTAAAGTTAAATTTTTTGACTGAGTTTTACGATAATTTTTAGAGAATCCACATTCTCGTACGTTTATTTATAGATCGTTTCGTTATATACAAAGAGGCGACAACAATCTGTGTGTTTATAAGGATATTAAAACTTTTGAGAGAGAGAAATCAAAGTTCGTCGCATTTAGAAATATCTACAACTTAGGCTAGGTATTATAAATAAGTTAAATTTATTTAGTGGGAGGACGTGTGCTGTAGAAGGAACTACTGTTAAATACAATATTTTACACGGGTTTCGAGTTGGTACTAACGCGCAGCTGGGAAATAAAGTCAAGTACTAATTGCTTTCCTCGTTCTCGATTAGAAAATTGTGTAAGAATACATAGCACACACGGGATGTGTTAATGTTTTACAAGTCTCTTTTAGGTCCAGCGAAAGTCACAGCCCAAACAGCTTATTGCATTTTGGAGACCTCGAACTTGGTGTTGATGATCTCCTCGTCCGAGTCGAGAATGGGCAGAGCCGAGTCTGCCATAGAGGAGGGTATATTCTCCTCCACCCAACGCAGGTCATCCTCTTCGGTGGTGGTGGCATTTCGCGAGTTCACCGAAGTCTTTGGCGTGCCATTCTGGCCACGCATCTTGACCCCATAGGCATCGGCCACAAATTGATCTTCTTCGTCTGTGAAAAAGAAGGGAATTTATGTTAATTTAGTTCCCTTTTGTGAGGCTTCACTACCTACCCTCGTCGTCCTCGTCTTCGGGGTTATCCAGCAGAGGTGTAAAGGCATAGCGCTGGTTGTTATTCGTGGGTCGCCATAGTATCATAATCACCAGCAGCAACACGGAGAACAGAATGTGCCAAAAGCCAGTATCGATCCAGATGTCACGCCATCCCTAATCAACCAATAAAAACGAGCAATTTAAATACAGTAAAGCTTTGGTTAAAGGCCGGCTATTAACTCACAGGCGTACAGTTTTCGATTCTACGCAAACGCAAGGCAAACAGCATAAAGATGACGGAAGCGATAACCGCAAAAATCAGCGTGTTGGTAAAGTGTCTATACAGGGAAAGCTTGACCATATTCCTAAAATATATATATATATAAGTCTAGCATAATAATAAGTGTTTCTAGTAGTTAATCACCTTCTAAGCCTCAGAGTGCGTGTGGTCTGGACAAGCGAGGTGAAGATCCACCAACAGATGCCTGTGTCCAGCACAGCCAAAGGAATACTGGCCACCAAAAGCTCGCTGCGATCGCTCTTTATATTGGTTATGCGTAAATAGCTTTCCACGCAGGCCAATAAAAAGTACAGAGTGCCCACGCCCACAACACGATGCAGCATGGGTCCCAAACGTGGTCTAAAAAAAAGCAAAATTATACCTTCTAAAATTTATAAACAAAAAATCAAAACAACTCACTTGACAATGCCAAAGCCCAGACTCATTATAATGACCAGCATCCTGGCCAGCGTGCGCTTTGCACACGACACAAATTCGGCCACTAGCTCGGCATGTTGAACAGCAACGCCATAGTTTGTCAGCGTTTGATATTCGGCATAGAAAAAGGCCTTCTCGAGCATGCCCAGCAAGATGACGCCACCAATCCAAAACTGAATTCTCAACAAATCCCGCCATTGGGCAAAGGAAACAAAGAGCCAAATAATGCCGAATATCACATAAACAATGCACATGATTAAATAGAACTGTAAAACAATAAATAAATAAACACGTTTTGGTATAAACAAAGGGATGGTGTATGAATACTTACCGGCAGGAAAGGCCAATCTATGGCGGAGATATAACCGTGCGGTCCCAGGAATTCAATGTGAACAATGGCGCTAAACTCGGAAGCACGGGGTTCTGGGGAAATCAGGATCTCAATCTCATAGATGCCATCCTCATCAACGCTCGCAATAGGGTTAGTTGTGGGCTGCAAGAGATAAAAAGGTTTTATTAAACACGAACATCAGTTTTTCCCTAAAATGATTGATAACAAGGCGTGTTAAGTACATTACTTATCAGTATTCCAGGCTTCCTAAAGTCAACAGAAACCTATAATTATTAGTTAAGACTAGGTTATACCCTGGGGTAACTAATAACTAATAAGATAGAAAGGAGATAACACTATGAATGAATCAGGGAGCACTTCTCCCAGCTTAATTTCTCGAGAATTCAAATGGGGAAAAGGTCTCAAAATTCCTAAGGGAAAAAGGTCTGCCTTCCTCGCAATTTTTCTCTATAAATTCAGTATAGTATTCCCGGAAGGTGCTACCCTCCCTAGGGGAAACCGATAAGCCCAAAACTGGGGACTGCGCCTCTGTTACTGATAAGAACTGTGTGCACGCCACATATCTTTCTTTCTGTCTGTAAATTTTCTTCGCTGAGTCATTACCGAGAGTGGATGTTTGTTCTCCTTCATGGGATGCTTCGGTTCCGGTTTACCAGTGACACCCTCAGCAGGCGGGGCCACCAAAACGATAAGGCCATTGCAGGGATACGATTTTGTGACCACAGCCAAGACATTATTGATGGAGGCATTACTTTGTAGCGAGGTGTCTTGAGCAATGGCCTCCAGCTGGAAGAGAACATACAAAGTCAAGCTTAGGAATGGCCAAAAAGACAGGATTAGAGAGGTTGCTCACCAGGCGATCATCGTAGATGCAGGGATGCTTCGTCAGTCGGAAGGTTATGGTCAGGTTCGTTTCCACCTTGGAGGTGCATCCCGTTACTGGAATAACCAGGGGTTGGGGGTTATTGGGGGTTGTGGGTATCTAGGCAAAAGGCATTCGTCACACGTTGCCGCCGCCTGCAAAGTACTTACTTTTCACGTAGATCTTGGAATCACCCAGCAGCGGACGCTGTTGCCTGCTGTTGGGTATCAGCTAAGGAACAAAGGATAACATTAATTACGTAGCCGGAACATATGCCGCATACACAAATCTGTTTTGTTTCCCATTTGAGATTCTCCGCGGGGGTAGAAATGGGGGGAAGAGGCAACTCACCGAGTTCACCGGAATGTCTACAATGCCCGGATCCGATTTCGCTTGCGTTCCTGCCAAGGCAGAGAGCAGCGCCAACGCGACTATAAAAAGCGTTGACCTTTTTTGCATTTCGAATTGACGTGTTGGGCTTAAATAAATAAAAAGTATTATTTCTGCCTGGTTTTGACCAATGTGACCGGAGCTGAGGGGTAAACAAAAACACAGGGGCAGTGTGACCAGTTTGGTTAAAGCGGTAATCAACTAAACAACTATCGATAGCTGTCCATCCCTAGGTTACACAACGTGATTTCGAATTGTGACTGCTGCTACGTTACGAAAAGTAAATAAACGTTATCATTGAATTAAATGTTGTATTTAAAATGTATTTATTTACTTTATCCAGCTAATATAGAGTGTTAAGTTGGCCCTGCAAGCGCCCAAGGTCACAGCCACAGCTGTGAAAATCAACAGCGGCAGTGTTTACGCCGGTGTTCTTGATCAAAATTTTTATTTAAAATTCAAGAATAAGGTTATCCTAGTTGCTAAACAATTTCTTCTCTCAAACAAAAATTTCCGCACTACGAGAGCCACAAAGGGTACAGATCAAAGGCTGCTGCTACTCTGCTTTGGGTACCATCACGACGTCTAGCTGGGGGCTTGGTCATATCTGGAGGAAAGATAAGACCCAGGAAAACTGAGTTTTTTAAGAAGAGACTTACTTGTGTTTAATGGGATTAAAATCCTTTAAATACTCATCGTTGGGATGAGTTAAATGCCTTAGTCTGGAGTAACCAATTCTATGTGTAAAACAGCACTAAACTCGGAATCACGGGGTTCTGGTGAAATCAGAGCCTCAATCTCATAGAATCCATCCTCATCAACGCTCGCAATTGGGTTTGTTGCGGGCTGTAAGAGATAAAAAGGGTTTATTAAACACGAACATCAGTTTTCCTAAAATGTTTGATAACAATGCCTGTAATTTTCTTCGCCGAGTCATTACCGAAAGTGGATGTTTGTTCTCCTTCATGGGATGCTTCGGTTCCGTTTTCCCAGTGACGCCTTCAGCCAGCGGGGCCACCAAAACGATGAGGTCATTGCAGGGATACGATTTTGTGATTACAGACAAGACGTTATTGATGGAGGAATTACTTTGTAGCGATGGATCTGCGGCAATTTGAAGCAGCTGAAGGAGTCAAGCTTAGAAATGGCAAAAAAAAAAAAAAAAAAACAGGATTAGCGAGGCTACTCACCCGGTAATCATTAAAGATGCAGGGGTGCTTCGTCAGCCGGAAGGTTATGGTCAGGTTCGTTTCTACCTTGGAGGTGCATCCCGTTACTGGAATAACCAGGGGTTGGGGGTTATTGGGGGTTGTGGGTATCTAGGCAAAAGGCATTCGTCAAACGTTGCCGCCGCCTGCAAAGTACTTACTTTTCACGTAGATCTTGGAATTACTCAGCAGTGGACGCTGGTGTCTGATGTTGGGGAACATCTAAGGAACAAAGGATAACATAAAGAAGAATTGGGGGGAAGAGGCAACTCACCGAGTTTACCGGAATGTCCACAATGCCCGGATCCGATTTTGCTTGCGTCCCTGCCAAGGCAGAGAGCAGCGCCAACGCGACTACAAAAAGCGTTGACCTTTTTTGCATTTCGAATTGAATTAAATAAATAAAAATTATTATTTCTGCCTGGTTTTGACCAATTTGACCGGAGCTGAGGGGAAAACAAAAACACGGGGGCAGTGTGACCAGTTCGAGTCCCGCCATTAACAATTGATAGGGCTATCGATTGCTGTCCATCTCTAGGTGACATAACGTGATTTCGAACTGTGACTGCTGCTATGTTACGAAAAGTAAATAAACCTTTTAATTGTATTGAATTTTGTATTTAAAATGTATTTATTTACTTTATCTAGCTAATACCCAGTGCAAGGTTGGCCCTGCAAGCGCCGAAGGTCACATCCGTAGCTGTGAGAAGCACTAGCGGCAGTGTTTACGAACCGGATTACCTGGAGGTAGGTCTTTGCGGTGTCCTAGACCCAAAATTGAGCTTAAAAAATTAAGAATAAGGTTATCCCAGTTGCTAAAGAATTTCTTTACTCTCTCTTTCAGTCCCTCAAACCGAAATTCCCGCAATACGAGAGCCTCAATGTACAAATCAAGGGCTATGACTATCCCCAGCTGGAGAGCTATCAGCGCTTCCTCCATGGCCTGGCCGAGTACTTGGAACTGGATGTCTCCGACTGCTATGCCTTGCCTCCCCAGCAAACACAGGTCCAGCGCCTGCGGCCCAACTCCACGGTGATCGAGTCCGAGTACAAGCTGACCACCTACGAGCGGAACCTGCAGCTAAACAATGTGGATGCCCCAGTTTATCCACAATTCCTGCGCTTAGCCCAGTCAGCCCTCCCCGAGGGCGTTAGTTTGAGGGTCCAGGAGCACACCGATGACTGCGAGGAGCGACGCTATGTGCCAGACAAGGAGCTGCTGGACCTCAAATCCGAACTGGATCGCATGGGTGGTCCTTCCACCACGAAAAAGAAGTAGGATTCGCTTTTTTTTTTTGGCAAACATTTAATGCTAAGGTGTGTAAAGTGTGGAGAAAAGAACCTATAAGTAAAAAACTTTCCTATTTAAAGCTTTGCACTAAGTGGAAGGACGGCAATTAGTTACTAAAAATAAGTGGAAGACGCTTCTTCTTAAGAATAAGTAAACTTGGGGGAATTGCACTAAGAATTATCTGCTTAGACCACACCAAAATGCACCACCTTGATGGATGACGAAGAGGAGGAGTTGTTGGGGTTTTTGCTGCTGCTGTTACTCTGCTTTGGCTCCTCATCACGACGTCTCGCTGGAGGCTTGGTCATATCTGGAGGAAAGGTTACGATAAAACCAGGGAAAACAGAGAGATCTTTAAGAAGACTTACTTGTGGTTATGGGATTAAAATCCTTTAAATACTCATCATTGGGATGGCATAGTGGCAAGCTGTCGGCCAGCTCCTTCTTGGGATTAGTCAAATGCCGCGCTGCGGGCCTGGAGTAACCATTTCTCTTAGGCGGCATGGGCTTCTCTTTGCGTGGAATCTCCTAATGGATAAAACTATGTATAACAATTCCCAATTAGAAACAGGACTTCCTAGCTTACCGGCACTACAGCCACCTGTATGGTGTCCGAGAACTTGACTTTGTTTTTCTCTGCCGTCTGTGACTTGGCACTGGCCTCGCCATTGCTGGGCGCAGGATTAGCTGGATTGGAGAGTATGGAAGCCGTGGGCTTCTTGAGCAGCAGCCGCTTCTGGTAATCCTCGCTGCCCATGGTGGGCAGCATGGCGGGTATGTTGCCAGAAACCAGAGGATGCTGATAGAACTTGGGCTGGTAGGCGGCTGGAGGCACTGGAGCCAATGAAACCACTGGAACCACAGAAACCAAGGGCGGAGCCGGCGAAGTTGCCAAGCTGTTGAATGGACCAAGAGGCGGGCTTTGCTCGGGAATAATCGAGGAAGGCTGAGGCCGGCTTGGAGGACTGCTGGGCATGGGCAAGCCCACTGTCTGATCTGGTACATCCTGGGACCATAGATTGCCTAAGGAAACAAAGGAATATTAATATCATATAATAGGAATTTATCCATATCTTCTTACCATTTGAGCTGGAACTCTTAGCTGGCGTTGCCTGCAAAGTACTGCTCTTCAGGCTGAGGCCTCCCAAGGAAGTCACCGCTGTTTGAGCCAACGAAACCTTAGGCAACGGTGGCCTTAGCTCAGGTTTGGGTATATTAATTTTGATCATTTCGGCATTAAAGACCTTCGACTTGAAGGAGGGCAATGGTGGCACATAGTTTTTAAGGGCCTGCGGTTGACTACGCCCCAAATCCGAGCAGGTGGACACCGAACAGGCCGACTCCGAGCGCAGGTCACAGGTCAAACTGAGATTGCCATTGGCACGGTCTTCCTCCTGGATTATGGCAGCGGCCTGACTGAACGCCAGCTGAGCAAATTCACCCAAACTGGTTATGCACTTGGTTAGATTATACAGATCCATAAAGATGTCATAGTCGGCCACATCCTGGGCGATTTCCAAGGCCTCGGGAAATAGGTTTTTGCTGGAAATATTTTTTTTAATTGAAGAAATTTATATTTCAAGCCTCAAAGATTAACTTACCGCATTAGAAAAAAGCAAAAGCGTCGCTTCAAATCGTAAACCTGATCGCTAAACTCATCTTTAGTCTCCTCCGAAAGCGTGCGGGCAAAGGTCTTTAGGGCCCTGGCCATCAGCTCTATGCGCGGTCGACGCTGATCCCCGCCAAAGAACACATAGTTGGCTATCTTGTGCAGGGTAATCAGGCACATGGCACCATAGGTCTCCCAGTTCAGGGCCGCCAGGACATTCACCGCCCTCTCCGGCTGCTGTAGCCTTAGATACTTGTCCGCTATGACATCGGCTGTGAGGCCAGAATTGTGGATATCGCCACGCATCCCTGCGCCACCAAAAATACGCATGCAGGCCAGCGGTCCCTGTTCGTAGATCAACAAGAGCAGGCAATCCGTTTGGGCGTAGGTGTGCTTGAACGTGCCCAAATCCGGTTTCCTACTAAAATCGACCCTCAAAAGTGTAGGCTGGGCCACAAAATAATGCGAGAGGTCCATTAGGCTCGAGGGAGTCACACTCTCGCTGACCAACTGGTGGCCAATGGTGGCCAGGGCCAGGTCGAAGCACTGCAGCACCGAACGCTCGTTGGCCACACACAACATGGCAGAGTCACAGTGCCAGGCACACTGATTGGGCACAATCTCAATCTGGTTGGCGTATTTCGTGGACTGCTGGACCAGGTCATGCAGGCAGATGTTGCGATCTATGCTGCCCAGAAAGAGCTTCTCCTGGTCGGGACTGAAAGCAAACGAACAGATCTGGGCGCCCATGGGTATCGAGGTAATGGCAGTGCGCTGCATTTTTCCAGCAGCCAACTCATACGAGCAGATCTCCGCACTGATGTCTCCCTTGCGGGAGACCTTCTGCTCCAACGTAATAATTTGGCTTTCGCTGCTACGCAGAAAATCAACGCACAAGGGATCGTTCTCCGACCAGCAATAAGCCATGGATTCCAGCTGCAAGCTAAGGGTAGAGGGATAAGAATATATTATACATATATTAAATAATAAAAACTAATTATTATGTTATTATTGTGCATAAATTAATGCATACCCAGTAATCTCTTTAAGAAATTACATTTTGGGAAACATTCCCCTCCTAAATCTAAGGAAATATCCCTCACTTACCCCTTGATCTTGAACACATGTATATTGGCTCGATCCTGATCCCGGATGGTTGGCCTCCAGGGATAGACCTCGTTCTGCGACGACTGTGTCCACACTACAAACAGATCAAAGCTGCCGTTGACGGTGAGATGGCGGGCTAGCTTGCGCTCCGTGGCTCCTGGTATGATCACATGGAAGATGCGCGGATCCATATTGGCAATCTTCTCTGGTCCCTGCGAACGTGCATTCGGTCGCTGCAGATGAACCACCGTCAGCTGGTTGGTATTGTAGGCCAAGACGATGTGGGAACGGGTGAAAAAGGCTGACGACAAGCACACGGAGAAGACAACAAAAAAGCAGAAACAAAAACAAAAACACAAGCGACAAAGCTGAATGAGTGCCTCGAACAAAATATGGAAAGGTGAGGGGCGTGGCATGGAATAATCTGAGCTGAGAGGGGATCGCGCGGTTCGCATATTTACAGGCAACAAAACAAGCAAGCAGATTAATTAAAAATTACAATAATTGCATGCCCATGCCCCTGCACAGGTGTGTGCGTGCCGGTGGCTGTGTTGGTGTGGGAAAGTGCAAATCAAGTCGCACTTGTTGCCAATGCAAATTTCTCCATAACTGCACAACACACAAGCCACAAAGCAGCGCGGTCTCAAGTGGCTTCAAGTGCAAGGCTGAGACCATGGATATTATATGGAAGAGGGTATACCCTTAAGCAACGCATATAGCGCCGGGATTATGGACATGGACCCCAATTGCCATTAATCACGCGCACATTGAAGGGAAGGGAAGGCTAGATTTTATCAAATCATGTTTTCACTGTAATGCACTCGTCCAGGGCGTGTGAGATTTATTCCTACTACTTATTTTAACGAGGACAACAGGGATCGTTTAGAAAAAATATGAAATTGTGGTTTTATGCATGAGCTTATTATCATTATAGGGCGGGATTTTAGGTCCCTATTAATTTATATTGATTAAATAAATAAATTAAAAATGAAAAACATTTAAGTAAATGCATTTACTAATAATAATGGGGGAGAAGAAATCATTAGGGGTGCCACAGATGTAGCTATGGTATTAAAAAAATTATTAAAATAGTCTTAATTATTGTTCAAAACATTAATTTAACAAAATTTGATCCTTCTTGAATAAACTTAATATTAAATGATTGAATAAAATTCAATCCTAAAATGACTTTTAAATTGATTTTAAATCGATAGAATTTTTCTGGCTTCCCTAAAATTATTTTTCTTGGATTTCAAGTCAAACAAAATTAATAAAAACTTAGTTAATTAGATTAGACTCATAAGAAACCGAAATTAGGGCTTTAAATTGTATTTTTGTTTTACTTTCAAGATTAATTCAGACACCAAAATATCCTTTTAATCGACGAAAACAAACACTAAACATGAATTGATGGTGAATGTAATGGACTTTATCCTATCGAAAGAGTATCTTACAGATAAATCAATCAAAGCTCTCCCTCGACTCACCATCGGTAATGACCTCGGCAGCCAGTTTGCCCACCAGATACTTCTCAAAGACCATGCGCAGTATATCCCCCGTATAGATATCCACACAGATATGGGCGATCAATCCATTGGCAAAGAGTAGCAGCACCTGGGCCGCATCCTGCCACTCGGAGTGGATGATACGATGCTGTCGGAGGAGATCCTCCAGTTTCTTAAGGTTATCCTTCAGGCGACCAGCCGCCTTGCGACTGCTGTTCTTCAGCACGGCCAGTCCATTGCGCCGTTCCGTGTAGTCCCGCTTGGCCAACGTGGTGAGATCCTGCTGCTCTTGCTCCTTCTCCCGCTGGCGCAGGTATCGAAAGGCGCCCAGGTCGTTGCTCTTGATGCGCACCTCATCGCGCAGCGTAGTCCAAAAGTGGGTCTCGCTGAGCAGCATCTCGAGGCTGGGTCTGACTCGCACAGCTAGGTGATCACCAGCAGCAGCTCGATCGCATCGATTTGCATGGCCGCGGCGGAATGGGTGTCAACTATGTAGTTCTCCAATGTCTTGGTTTCTTTTGCGTGAGCGCTTCGTAGTTGCTCCAATTGCACAAATTTCTCTTTTATCGGGTTAACTAAGGTGATCTTTAGGTGCTCACTAAGTAGCTATTAAAGTGGGTGCTTGTTTTAAGTTTTCTTCATTAATTTGAGCAGGGTTTTTTTTCAAGTTTTATTTTTTGTGGCACTTTTCGAAACGTAAACACTGAAAATTGTTGGAATTTAGCGATGGCACTTGCTGCGATCGATCACCTGTTGCTCTCACAGGTTATCGATAATAGCCAGCAATCGAATGGTTGGTTAGTGGGACCAAAGATGATGTAAAGTTAAGGCGGCATTTTTGAAATCTTGTCAGGGAATTGTTTTTATGTGGTTTTAATTCTTTAACATATTAGTTTGTGTTTATGGTTCATGAATAATTGTAGCCAGTAGCTAAACCCTTATCTTTATTGTTTTTGTTTTTATTACTGCCCGTCTGCGTTTCCAAGTTGAACTATGTTCAAGGGTCTGCAGACTCGTTCGTTTTGTTGATAAGATTGTGCGTCTTTCAGACCCACTAACAATAAACAATAAAAGCGCTTGAGAAGTATTTTTAAACAAAATTGTTGTATTTATTGATTTCACCATTAAATCAGATTGCAATCAATTATTCACAGTAGTTTTCTTCATTCTTTGCTCGTTGTTATCAATGAAATACGATTTTGGGGGGCAACTACAGCTCTTGCCAAGAGCTCACTAAACTAATTAACTAATGGACTAAATAAACAGCAATAATAATAATAGTTATAATAATAATAATCGGAAGTATGCTTTAAGAGTAACTAAAATGTATATCGCATTTGAGGAAACTTAACGTGAACGTTTACAATTACGATTAGAGTTACGTATCGGTTACGGTCGGCTTTAACATTTTTTGTGCTTAGAAACTAACAAAAACTAGGGGAGCTATTGCGTACGCCAGTCGACTGACTCATTTTTTTTTTATCTATTTACAATACACTCTGAGCGAATTAAATCCTATATTTACATTATTTCTTTTGTTTTTTTATCAAAATATCAACCACATTTATACATATTTTGTATCTTTAACTAAATAGCAGCCTTTTCAAAATTTTGATAACGTTTCCGGCGAATCCATCGAACTAAACTCTCATTGTGCAGACAGCTATTTGCGGTTCGTCCTTTCTATATAGCGGATTGGGTTAAGTGGGTGGACTTCGATCGTTCAACGTCTAACGTCTCAAGTCTATTGAGTTCGTTTTAATTTCCCTTCGGTTTTGGTTGTGACTTAGAAGCTAGTTAACTCAGAATTTGCGCTCGTTGGTTTAGATCGTCTACAAAAAACGGGGTTACGATTACAGTTAAGTTGCAGCAGTCGCGTCTACATATGCACAGATTGGGTTCCTCCTTGTCGTCGTCGTCGTTGCGTGTTAACTTCTAGTCGGGATTCTTTCCACCGCCGGGGGACTCCCTAAAAGTCGTAGAACTCGTTCGACTTGTTGTTAAAGCGCCGGGTTAGGACATAGACAACTGCCTCGTAGGTGGCCATCATGATCGCCGTGTTGGGTATCTGTCGCACCAGCTGCGTGGCCAGGCCTCTGTGGAATGAAAAATAATACAAACAGATGGCACAATTAGTGGACGAATTACTCCGCAAATAGTAGTAATCATTTAAGGCACCCCGGAGATACGCTAGCTCGCTTGCCTGCTCGCTAGTGCTAATCAAATTAAGGTAAACAAACAGAAAAATATGCGACGCAAAAGAATGAATTTAAATAGATTTTCATGCCGGGAGGCAGGCGGCAGGCGGGTGGCTGAATCGCGAATTCGTGGGTGGCGCATTATGATAATTCATTAGCAATGACCGAGTAAAAAATTTGGCTGAGCATCCGTGTTGGTTTATAAATTCTTGATTCTTATTTAAGATCTTGTGGAAATAGATTTTTTATAGAGTATAAATAATTTTGTTCATATAAAATGAATATTTCTAGAGGAACTTTTACATATTTATATGGAATTCCCATTGAATAAACTGGTGTCTGAGACCTGTCTTGGGATTCCCTTAGAATTTAATGGAAACACAAAAACACAGTCAAATGTCAATTAAATAAGGGGGATTTTCTTCAATTTAATGTAATATAATAAATAAAAACTTAATAAATCAATGGCAAAAAAACTGTCGAATCTAAAACTGATTTAATGGGGGTTTCTTTTAATTCAGTATAAGTTTAGTTGGATTATTTTTAAAAATCCCCCCTGTTAAATATAATTCTACGCACCTATACAGTCCTGCTCTGCCCTCCTCCTTCCACACCGTGTGCAGTGTCTGCCAAAAGGAGTTGTACTTGTTGCCCTCCTCACGCAGACGCGTGCGAGCCACCTCATGGGGATAGGCTATGCAGGAGGCGATTGTCTTGGACACGGCGCCGGCCATCATGAACTCCAGGAAATCACGTGAGCCCTTTGTGTCCGTATGCCTTTGATTTCGCTGCTCCAGCTAATAATAAATATAACGAGTGATTAGAATACCATCATAAACACTTTAAATCCAAATATAAACTCACCAATTTGGACTTTATAAACTCGTAGATGACAAAGTGCACCATGGTTTCGCAGATACCAAAATAGCTGGCGGTGATACCCTTGTAGAAGGCTGCAATGCCGCCTTGGGCATACACCCGCTCGATGCACTGCCTCACCGTCATTTGGACTTTGGAGTTATAGTCCAGCTGCATTCTTGTCTTTACAAACCAAATGGGATTCGTGGCTGTGGAGGAAACAAAACCAGCGCTGGCAGCACTCATTATATGGACCAGCGGCGAGTCACGTTCAACGAACCTGAAGAATAAATCATAGAATTAAATGGGATAGTTCGTGGATTAATGGGTCGAGACTTACCCTAAACTGTTGAGCGTGTTCTTGGTTTGGGAGTAGGTGCAGAAGTAGATGGCACGGGAGGGGGCCACGCCCACGAGATTCGGACCGAGACCTTTGAACAGAGCCCGGGGACCCTCGTTCTGTACAATATGTCTAAAGAAGCGAAGAAATACATAAAGTTGAGATATAAAATATACATTAAAAGAACTAGAGATAAAGGGTATTCAATTTGTGGATAGAGAAATCAATTTTAAATCGCTAATCGATATGTCTTTATGTCTCACCTTAGACACTGGACGATGCTCATGGATTTGGGCGTTGTCGATGAGATGCCACAATGCGAAATGGCCATTATCTGGAAAAGGGTAAAATAAGGAATCGAATTAGTATCTCAAATAAACTGAATTCGGGTCAATGGAGATGAAGGTATCGAAGATGTGGGCAGTGCTTGCGCTCAAGCTACAGTTAGGAGATGTGGCTTATGGCGGCATTATGGGTATGAGTATGAGAGAATAGGTAAAAAAGAATTTGGTACTACCCTACGCACACCCCCAATCACCTGTGGCTGTGATCTGTTACGTAATATCGTTGTGCTTAGCTTACGTCGTTGTTCCGGCCGCAATAGCTCCGATTGGCCACCATTCGCCGGTCCGCCGGCATTCTCCGCCACACGAGCCGGCGTCATGAAGGCTGTGGAGCTCTGCAGACGCGTCTTGACCACCTCCAATGGACATGTGACCACGGCGCCCACAGTGCCAGCGGAACTGGAAGTAAAAATAGGGAATTAACATGAGTAATTGTCAATTAAGAGTAGAATTAAGTAGCTAACACCCAATAATTTATTATTTTTTAAGATATAAATAACCAGTAACTCCCATAGTAGTCATAATAAATTTAGATTTATGATAAAAACAGCTCAAGTTCACTGTTTAAATCTAATTGCAAACATCTCCAAATGGTTATAGATAAAAGACAAACCAAAAGTAAAGTGATTTGAGTAAATGTATGCCTGCCATTTTCAGTTTCGCCCACATGTTCAACTATTATAAAAATAAATCACACTTCTTGGCAAGAATCGAAGACCATGCAGGAAAAATATCTATTTCCCAAACTCGTATTTCTTTGAATTGCGCAATTCCCTGGCTAAAAATGTCTGTGTTTTTTCCTCCTCAACCATCTAGTATAGCTGCTAACTACAGGCATACATAAGTGGCATGTCCCATTCCAATTACAAATCGAATTCGAGTGCACAGGGCAGAGGCATTCTTGATTGGCTGCCTCGGAAATGAAGTGCATTTCGCCAAATGCAATATGAAGGCGGGTTACTTGCGGTCTGGATAATCGCAGAGTGGAAGGAGGCGTCATGTCCATCAAAGCGAATTATAGAAAATTTTCTATTTGAATTCATTTTGAATTCCAAGTGCATGATGGCAATCAAGGTCAGGTTAATTGTTTACTGAATTGTAAAATTGCTAAAATGGAAATGTCTAAGGGAAATTGAGCCAGCAAACACGAAACAGAGTTCTTCAACTAAATTAACAATAGTTCAATGCTATAGAAAGTAGCAACAATAGGTTCGAGTTGTAGAACGAACATTACCAGACTTTACTCAAAGTTCATAACCTTGACTTTAAAGTTATTTCTAGATTAAACTTTGTTTATTTACACCTTCGAAAAAGACAAGAGTGTGCCCCAGAAAATTAATTATACACGACCTTTCCCAAAAAGCCAACACAACTCTGATTGCCTCTATCAATATCAACAAAACACACGCGAACTTGTGATAAAAGCCGAATCGCTTCATTATCTAGGAATAAACATATTTGCAGAAGCATAACTCGTGATCGCCAGAATTGTGTAAATTGCCAGTTGGCAACTGAGAGTCATGAAATTATTATTCGATTATATTTATAATACAAAAAGTCAAGGCAATAAACCTGCAAAAAAAGGGGGAAAGAAAAGTTATGCAACAAAGGAAAAGAATGAGGAAACAAAATGACAAAGGCAGGAGAAAAGTTTGATCGATGGTTGAAGCTCTGGGGGGACAGTCACGAAAAAATCTCTTTCTGAATCCTAGGGAAAAAGTCAAGAATATAATCAGCAGGCTAGTGAACTGGGGGACTTTACTTTTCCCTGTATATAATTTCGCCAATCTGACGGCGATTGCGATGAGGCCAGGGCATAATCCAGTCGAAACCGGTTGGGTATTGACCCTCCTCCATCAATGATAACCTTTGAGGCCGCCAGCGGATGGGATGAATTGCAATGGCCGGCCCGGACAAAGCCAAGCCATGTGAGCTGGCTGCTCCGCTTATCAGCTAACAGCGGTCGGCCGGCCACGTCCATTAAAAAAATATATATAGTACTTTTATGGATGCCCGATCCGCTTTGAATCTGGTATGAGACTATGACATAATTGCCCTGAAACCTGGTGAAGAGAACACGCCACCATATGCTCGTATAATTCAAAAGATAATTTCACCAACTTTTACCCAATATAAATTAATCACATTTAATCAATGCATTAACGGGAAGCTCCTTACCGACTATTGAATTTCAATTAGCATCTGCCTGTCACCATCACGCGAAACTAAAGCAAACTGTTGGTCGTGATACCTGAAAGCTATTCACAACAGACAGTCAGACAGTTGGACAAACAGTCCAAGGATAAGTCTGGCTAAAACGGAATTAGAGCTAATTACGCACGGTTGAATGACACGGGAATGAGGTGATTAATGGGTCAAGTGTTACCTGGCTAAGAGGTGATGAATTAAAGATTAATGTGTGAGAAATGAGAGTTGGAAATTGAATACTCAAATATATAGAATAAGGCCTTATTTTTAGATCTGAATAGGATCCATAGAGCCCAAAGCCCGAGCCCGGTCTCTCAAGTCAGTAAATTTCTCTGCCTGGCCTCAGCATCACAGTATTCATTGTCATTTTATAGATAAATATTTTATAGATATGTATATAGGTGAAGTTAGCATAAGCTTTTATTAAATTAATGCCTATATATATCTTGAATGCCTATATCTTCTTAAATGGTATATTCAGCATTAAATATTTGTAAATTAATTATTAAAACTAATATTAGCTATTTATTTCTACCTAATCTAGTCATTTTGTTCTATTTCTCAGAAATTTAATTCCAACGTATCAATTTATTCCCTTCCCACAACTGATTAATACTTTAGATTGCTACAGAATTCATTCTTTTAAGCACGTTTTTTTTACAACAAATGTCTCAAAAGACAGTCATCGTTATACGTAAGAAATCTCAAATAAAAGACAATTTAAACAAATATTATTTCAAGCTATTAAAGATTGAATTCCTTTGAAAAGAAAGCAATCTCTCATGTGTGAAACATGTGAATCTGCTTTCAAGTATGTACATACAGACCGATTCGCACAGATTCTCATAGCTAATTGCTATATATGTTTAAATATACATATGTATATACCCGATCGATGGCCTTTGGGGGGATGCATGTGCGAATTTCGTGCAAATTGCAACCGGTTAATGTGCGATTTATCTGTTCTTTGACATTGTCGGGTGTATTTGTACTCGAAAATACACGCGCTTCAGCCGATAAGAGTGGAAATTTTGGACCCGCAGACACCGTCGTCTATGACCGCATGGTATGTACATACAATATTTCTTGTACCATGCATGCGTCAGCCTCTGCTGGGGTGACTTTTGTCCAGGGAGGTTCCCCTCTCGTCTGGAGCCACCTGTTCCGTCTCCCTACCTCAATTCGAAGCTGATAAGGTTCTGTCTTGGCGGGGAGACTTTTGCTTATCAGCCTAAAAAGTACGCATATTTCAATGGCTTTTTGCGTTTCTTAGACTGAAGTTCCCCCCTCGCTTATCATCGCCAATTTTTTATTTTTGACGTTTTTTAGACTCCTGCTATTTTTTACCTTCTATTATTTGTTTGCTTTGCCTAAGATTACGAAATTTATGGAAAATTTTCAATGTCTCTGTTAATGGGTCAAAGGAATTGAAGGTTTTGCGGGTTATAAAAGCAAATTATATTTAAATAATGGGACAGTTTTCCTTTTAAGATTTTAAGGAAATTAAATGTTGCAGTTAAGGATGTCTAAGAATAGAGATACATATCCCATTAGATGGTTTGTTTTCTGTCTAGAATTCGAAATAAACTTGGCACGCGACCTTCTATATTTTTTTCCTCGTTCTCTTTTTGATTTCTGTTCGAATATATATGTTGTTTATATGTTTTATTCATTTTAAAGATTCTAAAAATGTGTCTAGATCAAGAGTAAATTTAATTAAGGCGCCCTTGACACAATTTTAGGTTTAAGGAACCCGATTTATAAACATTAAGCTAAATAATCCTAAAATACATATAGAAAAGTAAGAAATTTAAATGGAAGCAATATAAAATAAATGGTTTTTTAAAAGATATATTTTATTTGATACATTTTAGCTTTGGTTTTGTCTGTTCACTCTTCTTCTTTTACCGGGAAACACCTTCTATTTTAGCCTTTAAAACGGCCATCCTTGACTAAGACTCTTGAATGCATAACAAATTCTCTAAAATATGCGTACGTGCGGAGAGACATGAAGGCAATGAAAACGTCGAAAGCATAGAGAGAGAAAACGTTTTCATTGTTTTGGGCCGGGTCAAAAGCAATCACCAAAAAATGTAAACAAATCCCAGCTGATGGAAAATTTCGGGCTATGGTTATGAAATCTCACCAAGAAATGGCCAACAAAACCAGGCTATAAATAAGTTAGTAGACAAGGAATTTCACACACTGCAAGTGACATTGTTTTGGTTTGCCTTTAGAGAGGGGGGGCTATATATCTTATCTAAGTATGGGTTCGAAAACACCTTGGTCAGTGTGTGTTGTTTGTTGCAATTCACTCATCCATTTCGCCTTCAACTGAGTCAGTGTGCCAGAAAAAGTTTATTTGCCCGCCTGCCTGGGTTGTTGTCTCGCTGAAAAACCAAAACAAAATCGAAATCGCTTGCCAAGCTCAATTTAGATTTGTTTCTAGACAAATAACAGAAAAATATGTAGGCAGAAAAAAATAACACACAATGCACCATATAGTATAGGTATAGGAAAAATAGAGAAATGTGCAATGTGTGCTGTTATGCCAAATCGAAAACATTGAGGGAATTTGTCTTCTCAGCTGTCTGAACCTATTTAACAAAGTCTCTAATTGACGGATACCTTATATAGTATAGTTCTTAAATGTCAAAAAACCAAGACCTTTAAATATTTGTTAATATATATTAAATATAAAGCAAATGAGGATATTTGCTAGAACTTTATAAAGTTAAATAGGATAGGAAATTAAAAACAATATCTGGCCAAAGTAAATGTATTTCTAACCGGTTTCACAGTCTCTAGATAATAGACAAAAAGTAGCTTATGTAAGACTCGCCTTTGGAGGCTTCTCTGATGCTTGATTAGATGGGATGCATGTCGTTTAATTGTTTGCTTTGCGGCTTATTTATAGCGATAACAATGTGGGCGGCACACAGGCAAGGTTGTTTTTATTTTATTGTTTCCCTTATTTCCAACGTGTAACGACACGAGATACCAACAAAGGGGGGGTCTAAAAAACAAACTAAGGGTATTAAGGCAGCTCAAGTTGCAACGTGAATTCCTTTTACTCTGCTACAGTTTCTCTAGTTAAAGTATATACTATATACTAAGCGGATATGTAAACAAAACAAACATGGATACATATGTTTATATAAGAATGACTTGCGACCATTGTTGTTGCCGATAAGAGGGGGCTTAAGCTGCCGGCCGGCAAAATTGCCCAGGGGCTCGCAGAGCTCACAAAGCATTTGGAGGGGATCGACGACGATTGACAGCCACAATCAGCACCCAGAACTTTGCCAGAGGTCAGATAAAAGGCCCCCCAGTAGTCAAGGTTACAGTTTAATCAAAGTAAATCAAATGCTACACTGTTCATATTTTCACCATCAAATGAAATATTTTGTTAGGGAGAACAGAATATTCATTTGTAATGCCAAAATTG
Source organism: Drosophila ogumai (assembly GCA_018904815.1). Classification (NCBI taxonomy): domain Eukaryota; kingdom Metazoa; phylum Arthropoda; class Insecta; order Diptera; family Drosophilidae; genus Drosophila; species Drosophila ogumai. The sequence goes on along the minus strand of JAEIIJ010018135.1, from coordinate 44,002 downwards.
TTTGTTAAATTAGGGGACAAAATTTAAGAAGGCAATTTAACAAAAGGAATCATTTTTTATCATTTAAATATTTTTGGCCAATTGCTATAATAATTTTAAATACCAGGCATATCCAAAATTTAAAGGGCTTTTAACCAATTGCCTTCTTAAATCATTTGAGAACAAAAGTTTCTTTTTAATTATAAAAATGTTAGAAATAGCTTATTTTTCTGCCTATTAATCAGATTTATAAAAGTTAAAGTTAGAAAAGTTCGTAAAAGAAATACGGATCCCTTAAGCTTTTAGATCTCTAGTTTCGATATTGAGAAGAATAATTAAATTAAAAAACTGCATAAACCCAAGCCCAAGTATAATCACACCCCCAAAAACGTACATATTATATTCGTAAAAACAAACTCTGTTGTTTTCGTAACCCCCATTAAATTTGCATTTCCCGAAAGACAAGAGGCTCGACACCTGACTGTTTCATTCCCTTGTTCCCTCCCTCCTTTCTTCTCACCGGAACACAGAAACAAGAACAACGAATAAGCTGCACTTCACCTTTCTCCTCTCGCTCTCTGTCGCCCTTCTCCACTCTCTTCGCAACAAAAACAAAACTGGTTGCGAGAAAAGGCAACCACACACACACTATCACATGCTCGGTGCAGCCAATATGCCGGGCGAGTGTGTGTGTAGGGTGCAGGTAAAAACAAAAATAAAATCAGATGCGGCGCGACGCGTCTAAAAATAGCCAGCATAAAAGCGACAATAAAAGTAATAACAGCGCGACAACAACAAAATAATTGAAGCTCTGAAATCCAATTGGACATTGTGCCTGGGGAATTGAACCGAGAAAATGGATAAGGAAAGGGAAAAACTGCAACTTTTGTGTTTACATATGTTTGCTGGTTGCACATAACTACATAATATGTATTTAATACATTTTATTTACTTATTTCGTTATCTCGCCTATGATTTCGCCAGCTGTCGCTTGCCGTAATAAAAAAAGAAGAAACAACGAGAAGAAAACACGTGAACGGAGCGTGTTTTTTACTGCTCTTTTCGGCCTTTCTTCTGTTTTATTTGGCAGTGGCGCCAAAAATGTTCATTTGCGCGAATTGAAACCAAACTAAATCTAATCGCAATTGCGACGTTTCTTGTGGAATTCAACTGCAAAGTCGCCCGCAAACCGGTTTGCGCTACGATGGCCTGACCTGCGATAAGACGCAATAGCAACACCAACAACAGCGGAGCTTTAAATCTAGAATTAATAGATTCTCCATATCGCCAACTTACCCGCCGGCAATCAGATGGATGAAGGTATCTGCTGTATTCTGGGCCATAGTTCGCTCTTCGCTCCTCTGCGGGCCTTGCGGGAATACGTAACGCAATTCCTGAGCAATTAACGCGCACACAAAACCGAAAAAATACTTCCTATAAGGCACGTCGCGTGGGCGTCGAGGGGGGCCGGGGAGACCGGTGGGGGTGGCGGCGGCGGGCCCCAAAGGGGGCACTAACTGCACTCTCCTTTTGCCCCTTGTTTTTCGAGCTTTCTTTCTGTCGTCTTTTTCGCCACGAAAACCTTACGAGAACTTTTTACGTGTTGGTGTTGTTATATTTTCTTTTCTTCTTTCTTTTTTTGGCAACGAGTTATGCAACTGCAAGCGAATTCACTGATAAGCGGTTTCTGGTATCTTGATTTATATTATTTATTATGCGCAACGCGCCAGGTTCACATCGAGAGCACGAGATATAGTCCGCCGATCCTTAACTTTTGTTTGTTTTGTTGGATTTGATAGCAGTGCAGTGTAGCCAGATGAACATTTGGCTCTCCACCTAAAAAATCTCGAAAAGTTGAAATTTCCCCCTAAAAAATCTAGTGTTCCCCCTAAATTTAAGGTATAAGGTAAATTCAAAAATATAATGCAGAAACATCTTTTTGTTACTTTTTTTGAAATTTTTTCAAAGCCTAGTATTAATACAAGTTTAAACCCCTAGCTTTAGCTTATTTCAGGCTGGATCTAGTATTTGTTAAATTCAAAAAGCTTTAAGATTAATTAATTTAAATAATATTTTTGTAGCTATTTTTTGCTATTGTACTTTGGATTATGTTTAGCTTATTGAAGCTATTTTTCTCGAAATCTAGTATTTTCAAGGGCTCATCGGTGGCAAAACCGTGTTTGGGACAGAAAAAATATAAAAAGTATGACCGTTACTGGGTGATAAAATTACAAAATTAGGCTGGAATATTTTCTATTATTTTATAACGCGTTTGGTGGATATTGTTTAAATCTTTTTAAATTTAAATAATTGTTGCCAACGTTTTGACGTTTTGTTAAGGAGGTTGGTCCGTAAATCGCTTTTATAACTTATGTACTTACTGTGTGTTAACTTACAAATAGTAAAGTGAACGAAGATTATTGTTCTGATGTATTTTTTCTAAATCGGTTATTAATTGCTATTGGAATTGGAAATTAGATTTTAAATATTTTAATAATTTATTTATAAACAAATTTAAAAAATATAAAATTAAATCTTTTGAAAGCTTTGTTGTAAACAAGGTAGGAAAATAAGCTTCTGCGTGAGTACCTAGTTTCCACACCCAGGTTCATGTCAGCGATATTCTCATTGGAGCAGAGCTGCCACTCATCATAGATGTATAGAAAATATAATATCTGGCAGCACCGTTTTATTCAAAAAATATTTATGAAATATTTGTATATCAGGCAATATGTATATATTATATCCACCAACTCGACCTGTAGCCTGTAAAGCATATATTAATAAATATGCAATTGTAGAATTAATAACAATAGCATAACATAAACAAAACACACACACAAAAAATGAAAAACACCCACGGAAAGTTTTAATTGCATTAAACACTCAACATTATTTATTTGATCGATATCCGATTTATTGCATTTTTCTCAACATTTATCTGCTGCAGTTATGTATGTATTCTAGTACAGTTGATCTCATTGTTTTTGGCAATTACCGTTATTATACCGTTATGTTCATGTTGCAGGGTTGCATTTTCGGCTTACTAACTAATTAATAAGTAAATTTGAATTTCGAAAATCTCTGATAACTTTGTTGTTGTTTGTTATTTATCTGATGTTGTAGTTGTTCATTTGTTAATCTGAGGTTATAGTATATGGAATTAAAGAGGTTTGTTTATGTCCACTATTGCACTTTGCATTGCTAATGGTGTGTTGTTAACAATTTGTGGTTGTTTTTATTGATTGGCAACTTCTTTGGATTAAATGCACTTTTCATATTGCTGGGCTGGATAACTATTGTGAACGGGGCGTGGATGTATGTACGTGTTTCAGTGTTGGGTAAGCGCAGTTGCATGTACTCCGCCTCCAATTCGAGTTGTTTTATGTGTAAATATATTCCTCTACATTATTGTTTAGTACGGCATTTGCCTGCATCTTTAGTTAATATATATATATTTATCTATTTAATAGCCTTGCATAAAGGTTCATCATGATGTGTTTGCCTATTAGCTTGTTTGTTTTTTGTTTGTTTCTTGTGACTCGCAAAAACAGTGTTGTAATTACAAAAATATATGTACTTCGTGTTATAGTTCGGCTGTTCTTGAAAACTTAAGCACTAATATAATAAACCCGAATAAACGCAATAAGTGGATTACGATTTAAATATTTATTTGCTTTAAGTTTGCAACTTGTAAATATGCCATGTTTTTTTCACTTATTACAATACAAAAGGTACGAAAGGCGCGAGTAACTCCGTTGGAACGGAGTTTACACTAAAAATTGACTTAATTGTGAAGAGTTTTTTAACTGAATGAAAAATGTCTCGATCTCCCGACAAAACGAAGCTTAAAATTAACATTATATTTCTTGGATTTGGATATATCTGTTGCTTTTCAGCTTAAACTTAATATTATGCTTGTAGTAGTGGAAGTGGGGGTGGGAGGAGGAGTAGGATTTTGTTTGCTTAGTCATTTTGTAATACTTATTTTCTACATTTGCTGGAAAAAAGTTAAGGTGACAAATGGGCGTGTGTGGGGTGTTTCTGTTGGTGTGTGTCTCTCTTTCTATATATAGGAAAATTTGACTGAAAAGCGGCAACTAGTTCGAGTATCTGTAATATGCGTTTCTCTTAACATTTGAAGGAGGGAGGATCTCGTGGTCCGTTACTCGGCGCGGCAGAGCAGCGAGGCGAAGCGGAAGAGCCTCATCCAGCTGAAGAGCTTCGATTCCAGAAGATTCTCCTCCGCCGTCGAGGTCGTCATCGAGACCCGCGACGAGTTGGAGGACTTGCTACTCCTCTTCTGCTGCATGATCCTGGGCGAGCTCATCTTCATTATCGAGTAAGTCGTCTTGGCGGCTTCTGGGTTGCACACGCCACAAAGTGGACGTGGGCTACGGGTCACAAGCGTGGAAAAAAGGCGAAACGCGCTGGCTGCAAGGAGAGAAAAGATACAATATGGAGGAGGATTAGTCAAGAGCTATTCAAAGTGGCAAGTCGATGGCTCAGCCTCTCGAGCTCAGCTCCTCGAGCCTTTCAGCCATCGAGTGGCTGCCGTGACATTTGAGCGTCAGTCGTCGGCAAATCCCCGAAATCTCCGAAATCCCCAACGAAAAGCGGATGGGATGGCACTTGAAGGACTTGGGTGGGCGAATTCCAGTTCAAGTGAACAAGATGGTAATAACATGTCAAAGTTTCGAGGATTCTTGGCATTGAAATCTATTCAATTTCAATATTAAATAGAGAGATTTATGGAATGCTGAACTTTTGCTGAGTAATCTTATTTTAAAATTTATCAGAGCTGTCTCAGAAATCGTTTTAGATTTAAAATCTCTAAAAAATTAAGCTCAAAAATATGTTTAAAAAAGTTGTACATAAAGAGAAAAATCAATTTACGTTACATTCAAATATTCAGTAAAAACTGTTTTACAGAATTTTGTAGATTCATTTTTTAAGTTTTAAAAATCTTAACGATTTTAATAGTACATTTTATATTAACTACCAATAAAAAGTAGGTAAAATAACCTTTTATAATAAAAAAACGAAATAGATTTGAGTTAAAAATGCCAAAACCGTGAGCCCAGATCTCATATTTGATATCTAATCAAAAGATAAACTAATTTTTAATCATAATAAATAACTCTAACTTTTCCCGTTAAGCTCAAACGAATGGAACTAGTTTTATTGTTAACAAAGCTGCTCAGCTCCCATCGAAATGCTCCATTGGCTCCACCAGGGCGTAAATGGTTGGCTCCATACACACACCCAGCGAACACTCGAGGCTGGCACAACAAGCCCACCCATCCGAAGCTGATGACCTTGCCTATGTGCACTGATATAGACACTCACATATATACAAGCATATGCCCAAAAAGAGGGCCGAATCGAAGCGCTGCATGCTCCAGTTTTTCCAGATCTGGCTAAAGCCAGACAGCAGCAGCAGCAGCAGCAGCAGTCGTCGCCGAGTCAATGACAAAACTCAACGGTTCGTTACGGATAATAAAGGAGAGACACACGAAATGGGCTTTGTACGTAAAACACACACATTCAGAGAACTAAAATTGATGTTTGCTTTAATTGGACAAAATCCTGTTTGTGCTTCTGCTTTCTGCTTTCTGTCTGCTGTCCCTGGCCAGAGATTACATGCTGCAGTGAAAGATTGTATGTTCTACGTCATCTGTAATTATGCAATGCTATGTGCGCTGAGCTACATATACCCCACCGAACTTTCCTCCCACCGACTTCTGGCAGCAAATTAATTTCAATTTCCAGTCAAGTTTTTTGTGTCTACATCTATGGCGACAGTCCGAAAGTGCAGTCCGCTCATAAAACATTTCCATATATCATGCAGTAAAAAAAAAAAGCAAATATAAAGCAACGACAGCAGCTTGTCCCAACCACGCGACAACATAAAAATATTGTTTTGTTTTTTCCGCTCCTATTCGGATCGCTTTTCCCTCCCCTCCCTCCCTTCGGATTGTTGTTGCTAAATAATTTTCTACTTTGTATGTTTTGTAAGCAATCTTTAGCTGCTGCGACTGCTGTCACATCTCAAAATACGCCTGCGCATTTGCTTAGCTCATTATAATGCTGAGATCACCGAGATAGCCATTCCACTGAACATTTGGGAGTACAGTGGGTGATGTGGGCCAAATGTCAACTAAATTCTAAGTAGTTCTATCAGCTTTTTTAGTATTTAAAAATGTTTGTCCAGCCATTTGGGCAATAAAATCTAAAAGATGTCATAGAAATGGAAATAAAAAATGTAATTTTCTTAAAAGTTTATGTTTTTAAGTGTGTTGAAAACTAAAAATAGGTTTATAATTAAACGGAAACTATAAAATTATTTTATATTTATTAAATAAATTTTAATGTTCTTCTTTGCTAAACAAAACTAAATTTATATCCTTATCCTTGTAATCAAGTTAAATGTCATTTATAAACTATTTAAAGAAAATAAAATTTCAAAAATTTAAAAGAAAACCGGAAACTATCTCTGACATACTGAAACCCAAAGCTTAACAATGGAGAACTAAAATTATATCTCAGATTAATTTCCTTAAATTCCTCAAAGTCAATAATAGAAAATCACCCATTTAAATTAACGCCCAAAGGCATTTCAATTTCACTTTTACATATTTCTTCTTGAAATCTACAAATCTTTTCCCATTCTCCCCCGACTTCTCTCTCTTCTCTACATGATTTCCACCTCCGCCTCTGCACGGGTTTCCATTTCTTCCTCTGGGCCTTGACATAAACATTTCGGGAATGGGAAATATTTTCTGTTTTCGTTGCTGTTGTTGCGCTTTAATCTTTTGATACTACGAATGCAGCTGCTGTGGTGTCAGTTAGNGGGGGGGGGGGGGGATGGGGATCGTGTGGGCGTTTTTAAAGCTAACGGGGAAAACACGATGCTCGCCCACATTTACCCCTCCAATACCCCCCTGAATATGCCACTTACTTCAATGCCTTTTTTCTACAATATTTCACAACTCGTGCGACACTTTTTTTACTCTCACTAAGGGTATTTTGGATTTTTGTATCTGTATTTTAATTTAACAATGAAGGAGGTAATCTTAACTGGGACTTTATATTAATTATATATTTGTAATGTTGTCTTGAAAGATATTAATTATTATAAGAAAATTATTAATACTTGCAGGTTATTATAATTTAAGTCAAAAGCTTGAAACGAAATGAAGAATGTATATATTTTTGATCAGCATCAACAGCCGAGGGTTATCTTATCTATATTAAAAGAAAAATATTATTTTGTCTTTTTTTTTTAATTTAATAAGTAACCCCCAACATTTGTCTTTCCTTGAAAGTTGCGCAACAAGTTCCTGGCAACCTCATCTGCCTTTAGCATTGTTTATTTTAAGTTTTTCATAAATTGGAGCATAACTAGACAAAGTAAATAAGCCAAGGTTAGCCTTACTACTCGTTTTCAGGAATACAGATGTCTCTGTCAGGGTATTCAATAACTCAATAGCTTAAATTAGCATTTTTTCTTGTTCATTTTCCGTTTTGGTTGCTGGTTGACTGCATTGTGTCATGTGGCAACTAATGATTGAACTTTAACAACGCGGCCTTCCCGCTCTTTATATCCCCCTCTCTCTCCCTTTCTCTCTCTGTCTCTCTTTTTCTCTGCGCCCTGTCTTTTTCTGTTCGATGACAATTTCAAGGCATTTGTTTTATTGCCCATCCGCTGGCACCGCGGGGCGTATGCGTGATGTTTTTATTGCCGTTAAATTAACCGAATGCCGCCCGATGGCTCGATGGAGAAATGGGTGCCAACATGCAATACTTTAGATTTGGAATATCCACGAACATATTATTATTTTTTTTTTGTTTCGTGTGCCAGCCCTCGGGTCATGTATTTCAATATCCTGGGCGCCATCTCTTGATCAAATTTATGAGTGTCGAGTGTTGGAAATCGAATGCCATTGATGACGACGCGGTGTTTCGTGTAATTTGTGGCCCATCAACATGTTCGATGAGGTTTTATCACCCACACATCCAATGGGGGTAGGACTCCTCTTGAGATCTCTGCCTTTGCCCCTGCACTTTGTTCCCCAGTTGCATGACAAATATTTTCCGTTTTCCACCTAATTGGCTATAATTTTATGTCAGTCTTGCTGATGTGTGCCGTGTGATTTAGCTTGTACTTTTTTTTTTGTTATTCTTTATTATTTTTCCCATTTTATTGCTTGTCACCCGACGACGTTCACATTGACCCACTTGGCGCATGCTGTGCCACAGTAATAACACACAGCAGCAACAAATAGCAAACTGCAGTTTGAGCCTGTGCCAAATTCAATTATCAATTTGCGCTTTTCATGCATTTTTCATTTTGCAACTCTACGTTTTCCCCTTATTCGCTTGCCAATTCCAAAACGCCAGACTTTCGGCCCAAAAGTGACAGTTGGAAAGCTGGGTGGGGGGAGAGGAGAAACGCTAGAAAATTCTGGGTGAAGTTGACATTACCACGACTACTACTGAAATGCTGTTGATAACACCAGTTAACCTAATTTTGTAAATTGGCTAAGCAGAAGCGTAATTGACATTTATATGCATGTACATTGAGGGAAGGCAAAAGGGCGCATTTAGCCTGAATCCTCTTTCATTTGCAAATGTAATAAAAGAGTTGGAATTCGGTTGGTAAATTAAAAGGATTGTGCAACTATATGATGACCTTTTTAAATTAGTTTATTGAGAGTATTAATATATAGGTTAAATAAATATATTCTAAGATTTAATATTCTGTTTGGTTTGAAATCAAATGGAACATAACGATGAAATTCAAGCCATGATTATAGCTTTGTAAACTTTTTATAATTTGATTTAAGAAATATTTAAGTTCAAACATTTTTAAAGCTTTAAAATTATTTACTAAATATAAAATAAACATAAAACGTAAACAAAATAAAATAAATACTTTTAGGTGCAAATAAAAATCTCTAGAGTTTTAAAAGCCCTTAAAAAGTTTTAAAAATTATACTACAAAACTTTCAGATCAAAAAACAAAGAAATTTGAATTCCTTTGTTAAGAATTTATTTACATTTTTTTAGACATATTTGTAGGGTTTTTTAATAAATTTAATATTTTTTAGAGCACCCTAGTGTAATGCTTTTATTTTTACATATAACAGAAAATATGTTTAATATCTTAAATAAAATCTTAACTAAAAACTCACGTTTTTGAACTAATTTCCACTTCATATTTATTCTTGTTTCCACTTTGTGACCCATATTTATTCCTTCACTTATCGTTATTAAAACTCTGTTACTTTTAGCATGCACCTGTTAACTAACTTTATCGTTGCTTCCTGCTGTCGCTTCTCCCAGTGTCCCGCATTGTTCTGCTATCGTTATTATTATTACAGCTATCTACTTTCATGTCACCGGGCTCCAACCTTCTCCACCTCCCCCTTTACCGGCTGCTCTGCATCTGTCTATGTCGCTCTGCCTGTCTCTGGCGGTTTCAATTGCATTTCAAATGAACGTTCCTCCCTGCGGATCTCTGAGAGATGCAACTGGGAACTGAAAGCTGGTGTTGTTATCAAGCGCGTGCCACTTGAGCGCTTCGGTGACTGACGGAACCGCAGTCATGACGACCGCAAACAGCGACCCACTGGCACGCCCACCTAGACCCAGTGTCGCCCCCAACGCCCACTTAGACATCCGTCTTAATGAGGCTTCAATATCACTTGTCAAATAGTAAAACACTCGAACACGAAATTTAAGGTTTTAGTAAAGAGAAAAAAATCCATTCAACAAACATATATAAGTAAAAAGAAACTTCTTGGAATTATAAATAAATCTTTTGAAAATATATAGAAAAAAATTTTAATAAATTTGAATTCTTTATTTTCAAATGTTTTTAGCCTCAAAAGATTAAAAAAAAGTAATGATGAGGAAAGTAAGAAAGGGATACTGATAGAGAAGGTTGTGTGTGTTGCAAAATAGCCATAACCCATAACCCTTCTCTAGACTTTGCAAAATAAATAAATATAATAATTTATATAGAACTATAAAGTAAATTATGAATACTAAATATTCTTGAATGTTTACGAGAATCAAATCTTTAATTTTGGATGTTCCTAAACTTTAATTTAATCTTCAGCACAAATTAAATTATGAATATTAAATAAAGCTTTATATTTTAATGTTCCTAAGTTTCAATTGAATTTAAAATATATTGGAATCTTTCCATTTCCCTCAGTGTTCTTTATAGATGAGGCTATTGTAATTTGTGAGACTGAAAAATAGAGTGAGAGGCAGATCTTTGTAAATAGATAACGATATTTAATTGGGTCAAGCGGTACTTAATACGCATATTACGCTTGATTGCAAAACTGTTTGATTGATTCAGTACAGCCTAAGTAATAATAAACTGGAAAGCCTTGGGGCAGGCTTGGGGCCTCCTCCTCTAAACTTATATACGTATCTCTTTCTATGGGCATTACATGACAAAATCTTGGACAGATCTATAAGCTTCTTGTTTTTGGGGTGCGCCATGATCTCACCAAAAACTACGAAAAAAAACAAATAAATGACATCACAGAGTAGTAGTCAAGTTGGAGACCCGTTCAACTTGAGGCGGCAATTAGAAGGCAATATTCGAGAGATACAACTCATAAATATTAACAATGCACACACACAAACACTGGGAGATAATGGGAGTTCAAAGATGCAAAGATACACACACGACAGCGAAGAAGATGGGAAAAACCTGAATAAATATTTATAAGAATGCTAATTTTCCGATTGCAGCGCGCTGCACTAACGTAACTGTAAAGCCAAGGAAAATGAGCAAAGGGAGGCTGCGGAGAGTGAGAGAAAAGTGTATCCAGCATGTTGTGTGTTTTGGCCCAGAACTGCACTCAAGCAGCGCGGATACCAAGGGGAGGGAAGAGTTGAGGAAAACCGCAAAAAAGGCGGCAAGTGCCCTGAGTGTTTTGCCTGTAGATTTTTTTTCTCTCCCAGTTTTCCCCCGGCAACTGCGACATTGTAACAGTCTAGTTAACTTGCAACTTACAAGCGAATGTATCTATCTGCTACAAGTTACTTTTCCCCCCTTTTACCCGTATTTGTTGATCTGCCTCTCCCTGGGTTTTCCCTGCCCTGTTGTCCTCCCTTGTTGACTGACTTTCGAAACGTGTTGTCATGTAAATTAACCGAAAAACAAAAAGAAGACAGAGAGGAAAACTGCCATGTTGCGGGTTAGTTGAGGAATACAAGATACATGCAGCCATGCTGTAAGTATCTGACGGATACCAGAACAAACACAGAGGTGAGGTAGGTGCGGGAGCCTGAGAAAGACAAATATAATTGACAATGAAGAACAACAGCTGGAATGAGATGCAGACAAAGCCGTTTAAATGGAAAATTGTTGGACAACAAAAACGGCAATAGACCAGGTATCTTAAGCACCAGTTGTCAGCTGTTTTTGGGGGGAAAACTGCTGCAAAGAAAAGTTAAGCGCTGAAGCGAATAATGCAGATGGACTTTAGCTTAACCATATGCCGGGTTTGTAGAGGTCTGAGATTAACCAACCATCAACTATAAAAATCTAGAACCTTATTAGAAAACATTCAAATTTCTCTACGTAAATAGTATCTTAAATATTTATTTTTATAAATACAACCCAAGAACCCTGCCATTAAGCCATATATTTATTATACGCACCGTACTGTCTGGAATAATTTGACCCATTGCGAAATCTCGCACTGGAATATTTGTATCTTGTATCTCACCCATTTAGCCATAACAAAAACATTCCCCAGACAGATAAATACATTTCCAAACAGACCAAAGCCATTATGGCGAGTGCGAACCAAGGGGTTCCAATAATATACTACATAACCCCGAGCTCCACTATGTCCATTTCCTGTTCTTTTGGCATGACTATTACGCATACGCCACGTAGCCAATACAAATGCAAATATTAAATCATTATTGCGCATGGAAATGCCAACGTAAACAATAACAAACACTAAGCCAAAGGCAAAGGAAAAGCCAATAAACAATAAGCCCAAATAGGTGGCCACCCAAAGTAAACCTGAATAAAGAAAATCACCGAGCAAAAGGAAACTCGAAAGAAACGACTTCGAAGTTCAAAGTTGGCCAAAAAGAAATTGCGCGGTCAGCGACGCTGCCTCATTAGCTAAAACCAAAGTCCCATTGTGGCCAGCTCGTTAACTTGTTCGTTCAAAGCATGGTTTTATGGCTGAGACCAGAGTCTAGCCTCTCTTACATAATGATGGGAAAATCTTTATGCTCGCGCCTGATAAGAAATGCGGCTCACAAAGCGAAATAGAAAATAGAGATAGGTATAGAGATCGCCTTGCTAATGGAAGCGCACAATTTTCTGGGCATCGTTTTATGGCTCGTTAAATGGTTTTAAATAAATTAATGAATTTACCAAATGAATCCAAATGAATTTCCAATGAAGGAACCCGAAAATTTAATGAATTTCAAAATCAATAAAAGAAACATATAAAATCTAAATGATGAAAATAACAAATTAAATTCCAACTGATAGTCGGCATCAAGGGCGTAATTGCGCAAGTAAAACAAATAAAAATAAATTCTAATTGTTTGAGAAAATGAAAGAAATATACATTTACTTAATGAGTAGTTCTTTGAATTATTTAAAACCATTTAAAATACTTGATTTTTAATTTAAATTTAGTTATTTATCTACCAAGAAATTTCTTATTTCTTAAAATTATAATGCTGTAAATTTTAAATTTTGTAAATTGTAAATTTTATTACGACGGTTTTGGGAGGGCTTTAGTGTTCATAAAAACATAATCAATGTAATTAATTTGAAATTTTATTTAAAGTTAATTATTATTGATTATTTTTTGAACTTTTTCAAAACTATCATAACTATTAAATAATAAAGACTTCAAAAGATCCACACTCTGAATTCAAATTAAAATTCTTGGAAGAATTTCTAATTAAATCAACTGCCATAAAATCTTTACAACTTTACCACCAACTCGATTTTCCCCCTTTAAATTAAAAATTTTCTGTGCTGACCAAAAGGGAATTTACTATCCACTGAGTTTTCCAGCTTAACGTTTTCCATTTCAAGTGCTTTCATTCGTGCCCAATGCATAATTCAGAACACTTATTCGACAGGGCCACAAAATCAACAAAGATGACGCTAGGAAAATATCAAAAGACCACACGCAAAAGTCTGGGTAGTGGGGGCTTAAGATTGATAGAGAAAGGGTCATCGAGTTTGACCCCAACGTTTTGCATGTATATACAGAAATACATATGTGGGATCAACCTTTTTTTTTTTTACTGCAAGCTCAAGCATCATCGCATCGATTTTCGATTAAATCTAATTGACATGACGGGGCACACGCCCACTTCCGCCCTTTCAGTCTAAATGTCTGTCTGCTTTTCCCTGCCAAAGTTTGAACAGCTATCTCTCCGTCACTGCTGGCCATTTTCAATTTCCATTTGACACGCTTTGGAATTTTCAGCAAGTCCTGCCCATGTTCGTTCCTTGTTTGGCTTTCTGCGCAAATTGTTGTACATAATTTATGCCATTCATCGTTGTCGGCTTTAATTTTTCTTGTTTTTTTTTCGCTGGCAAAATTGTTTTTGGGTCTCATCGTAAGCCCCAAAACGGATGCCCTGTCATTAATTTTCAGCTAATCTCAATCAGTCAAAGGCAACGTGGAAAAATTTACTTGGTTAGAAGTTTAGAACCATTTCCATCCATAACTCAACTGTGAACTCTTATCGGGATTTGGGTGACAAGGCTCATTTCGGTTTTTCGGGGCATTAACTTGGCTGTGATGGGAAATTTCCTGTCTTGGCTAATTGAATTTTCTAGATAAAATTGGGGGAAGTTAACAATGAAGTGATGTAATTGTATTAGGACTGGGTTTATTTGGGATTTTGGGAAGGGTTTAGTTTGATTTTTGGACAATTATATAGTTGAATTAAGTTAATTAGATATTTTACATATTATCATTTTAATTTTTTGAAATAAACGAATAAGTATAACATATAATTATTTTTATTAAAAATTTTTAATTTATTTTTTTCCCATTAGCCATTATTTTTATTTCCATATAAATTTACCACACCATAAATTTCGCATAAGCAATCTCTAAAAATAAGATGTTTCCCAATTAAAATTTTACAAAGAAAGCTTTGCACATTTGTCAAAACGTCTAAATATCGAAAATTGTTTAAAAATAACCAAACCAAAATAAAAAAATTTTATTTAACCTAGTTTATGTCACGCTTTTCTTGAAAGATTTTTTTTTAATAAAATTTAATTTTTTTGTGTGACTTTTTCTAAATACACACGTGCTATCTGCTCATTTCCATCCTATCCAACTTTATCTTTAATTTGCAGCCATCTGGCCGACTGGCCATTTGTTATTCCCATTGATGGCGATAACTCCAGCAATTCTCGTTAATAAGAGTGCACTTAGTGGGGGAGTTGGAGGAGTAGTTAGGTAGTGCTTACTCTGCTTATCTGACAAACACTTCATGTCCGGGCCCCAATCCCCATTAGGGAATTCAGATACACTTATATGTATATATATTTGTAATCTGCTTTGTTGTTAGTTTCCCTTTTACTCCAATTTTGGGCCACGTTTCTGCTTTTTTTATTTGAAGCGCAAATATTGATTTCCTTTTATTTTTTCTTCTTCTCTTTGGTGGGTTCCCCGAATTCCCCGAGTGTTATAAATGCAATATAAACGACACAAGTTTGATAAGTCTTGTTTTTTTTCGGGGCTGGAGTCGGCCCCATATGTTGGTAATAGTTTCGGTTGAGGGACGCCAAGTGCACTTAACGATATGATAAGAAATGAACGACCGGCAGAGCGCTGACCTACATAGAAAGTGGGAATCGCTGCTTCATATGTACCATATAGATGAGTTATATACTCATATCTATATGCGCTACATTTATATATTTAATGGACGAATGAATGAATGAATGAATGAACAATTAAATGGCCAAGTGTTCGATTTGTGGCATCAAAGTTGGCTCATTACGCCCGGGCACCACACTTGATGAATATTAATCATTAGGTTTTATGACTCTGCCAGCAGGACAAAGCAAATTAATTAAATTATAGCAATTTCTCAACATTTATGCTGTAATTGATGTGGCGGCTCCGATCATGTGAACTATAGCTTACGACAAAAAGGCCGAATGAAGCTCGTTGGCCTATATAGAGTGCCAGAGCCAGAGCCAGAGTCAGTGCCAGTCCCATGCCAAGGCATAAACAAAAGGCAAAAATGATTAATAAACTGAAGCCAAATAGGGGCGGGGCAGGAGCTCAGCTGGTGTGTGGAATACAGATGAAGTGACATACATAATTGAAACAAAAGGGGGAGGAGGGAGGGGCCGGGAAAACCTTTGAGAACTTTTTGTGTGAACTCGACGAGTACTTGGAGCAAAAGTAATCAACAGCCACCAGAAAAGGGAACGACGAACGGATTCTTTACAACAAACAAACATAAAAAACGATTATTCGCTTCAGTTCGCATAAGAGCCACTTTCCAAGTTCGCAAGAAGAGTTTTCATATTGATGAAATCTGCGGGTGAACTTTTTCCTTAAAGGAATTTTGAGTTTGCATAAGAAGATAATGTTCAATCAACAAGCTAAAGTTCAGTCAACAAACTTTTTAAGGAATTCCCTTATATAAACACAAGCAAGATCTATCAAAACTTAAGCTTAATTTAACAAAAATAAATATAAACAACCAAAATTATGACATAAAAAAAAAAGGTTTTTGTTAGATAAACATTAAAAATTTGAATAAGTGTAAAATTACCATACATTTGCCAGCATAAAATTACTAAAAACGCAAGGAACCTCGAAACAACTTTAATTTCTGATCCTTTTTTGATGATGAATAAGTTATAAAGCAGCTCTTATCCCCACCAAAAAATAATAATAGTAAAATCTCACACACTCAAATATAAATCAATTTCCCATCTTCCACACTCTATTTAAAAGAAATGAAGAAATAGAATTTCCTTTCTCAACACATGCAGATGTCCTTCCCGATAAAAAAAAAGGAAACAAGACCCTTACGGGATAATCTGGTGGTAGGCAGGAAGCGCATACATGGAGGCGCAAAAGTTCTCGTTCATATCGGTATTTATGGAGGAAATGCTTAAGAACTTCGGGGTGGAAATGGAAATGGATAGTCATAAAACCAAATGAAAAACGAGTCGAGATTTTTGTGCTCGGAAAGAAAAACGCAAAAACATAAAAAAACTTTCAGGCGTGATTACGTAAAATGCGTAAAAGAACGAGCGAGCGGGAGAGCAGCACGGCGAGACAGAGAGAGAAAGTGAGAGGAACCACTTGACGCATTTCAAGGACACGTGCAGCCTTTGCAAGGACACTCGCAACATAAAAAGAGTGGACGTTACACAACACTGGTCACTGGACCGAACTAACGGTTTACTTACCGTAATATGCAAGTTGGCAGCTCCTTTTGTGGCGGCTGCCTTTTGGATTTGTATAGTTTTTCCTGGTTTTCCTTTTTATTTGTTGTATTTTTTGCTCAGCTAAGTAGGCCTTGGCTGATGCGTCTGACAGTGACAATTTTCGACAGCGGGACAGAACACAGATACCTTTCGAAGGGGTGATACGCCAGCTAACAAATTTTCCGTTCTCGTTGAGACTTGTTGTTTTCGGTGATTTTGTTCTCAAAAACTTATACGAATCGGATTTTCACGTAAAGCACGTAGTATTCGATCGGTCTGACCAGCGGAGGTGTGCAGAGAATAACGGGAGCAAAAGAACCGAACGCCGCGAACTCAGCTGATTGAATGAAAAACGACGCAACTTGGAGCAGCAGTCGCCAGCAGCAGCAGGAGCACCAGCAGCCCCACCAGAGCCAGAGAGCGAGAGCCAAAGAGCCCCAAAGCAGCGGAATAGTGGGAGATTTAGGCAGAGGCCAAGCAACAAGCAGCCTGAGAGCGAGAGCGGAACAGAGGCGTCGTCGTCCAGTAGGTAAGCTTGTTGCGTTGCTGTTGTTTCTGCTTGTAAAGCAATGAAACTTTCTAGAATTTGGGAAATTATCACTAAAAAATATTTAAGAATTATTTAGAAATTGCATTTAATGTCCTAAAAACATTAATATGTATCTCAATTACAAGAGAAGTTACAATAAAAATGTAGAATTTCCATATTATTCAAGGGGTGATAATTTACATTTAAATTTAAAATCTAATTTCAAATTATTTACAAACATAGTCAATTACAAGAAAAGTTACAATAAAAATTTAAAAATTCCTATATTATTCTAATGAAGATAATTAAAACAAATTCAGATTTAAAATTTAATTTAAAAAAATATTTTATTAGCTAAAATTTGAATAGGCAGCTAATAGTATTTCTTAAAACTTATTTACTCCCAATTAACTAAACATAAAAAAAATTTAATCTGCTTAAAAAAATGTATTTAATTTTTAAAATACCTGTCCATCTCTCCCGTACCTTTCCTTTTTTTCTTGCTCTCTTTCTCTCTCTTTGTCGTTCCCCTTTTCATTGATGCAGCTACATTAGCCTGAACAAGAGGCATTTTTAGCCATTTTTCATTCACACATTCCCAAAGATACTCTCACGCTCAGCGCTGCACCTCGCTCTCGCACACTGGCGCTCTAGGTCACCAATGTTGGGGCTGCTGCTCTCTCCACTCTCCACTCTCTCTTACTCTCTTTCCCCCATTCTTACCATCCCACTCCCCTTTATCGCCTGTTTCGTTTCGCTGCCAGCATAAAATGCAAAGCCAACTAGCGGTGTTGTTGCTGTTGTTGCGGGGCTTATGTAACTTTCGGGGCATCCACAGGCGTTGAAGGGCAGTCAGCGACCTCGTTCTAGAAAAGAAACCATCTCCCTACCACCCTAGCCCACCCACTAAAAAGAAAGCCCAAGAAGAAGGACCAGCAATAGCAGTAGCAGCAGCAACATCAGTGGAAAGCTAGTATAAACATTTTGTAAACCAGAAACAGTAAAGATTTTGTAACGCAAATAAATATATATTTCAATATATTTTTTTTATATATTCACATTTACGAAATCCCCATAATCTTAATTTTTCCTAAAGAACTTTTAAATTATGTGGTTTAAGAACAAATGTTTAATGTAACAACATTTTATATTAAATTTTCCTTTCCTTTTAGGGACGTTATTTTATATATTTGTTTAAAAATTAAAATTGTGGAAATTTTTTAAGTCGTTCAAGTTTTAGAATTTGGACTGTCCAATAAAAGAGGGAACGGAACCGAGAAAGGAAAGAAAAAGAAGGCTTGTGCCATGCACAGCGGGCAAAACGAGAAATGTCTGCTTTTGGGGTTGTGTGGGGGTTCCTCTATGGGGAGTGCCGTTGTGGGAGGTTTTGGTGGAAACATCAAAGTCATGCCAAATTGCGCAACAGCCAACTGCGTTGTTCTTGGTAACCCGCTGACCGGAGGATTTTGGTGGGGGAAAATGGAGGGGGCCTGCGACTGCAGAAGCTAAACTCGAATTCCAGTGGTCAAGTCTGAAGGACTTCAGGGAATTTCTAACAAATAATAATGTGAGTGTCGTAGCCTGGCCATGGTTACAGCATAAATGAGAAACTCAGAATATTGGAGTTTTGCTGAGATGTGAAGTGCCAATTTCAGAGAACAATACTTAGATTAAAAGAACTTGACCAACTTTGCTTGTCAGCCAAGGAAAGGTTGAAATTCGAATCAGATCTTCAAAAACGAATTTCAAAAGGAATATTATAACATTCAATTTAGCAAAGTTTATAATTAATTTAAACTTTTAATTTATTATTTAATAGAAATATTTTCTATATCTCAATATTCATTTTACAATTACCTTTAAGGGCTACATAACTTATAAGTTTTGCATTTCAATATCCTCTCAATATCCCTTGCAATATCCGCCCCTCCAAGTCCATTCAATATCCTCATTGTTCCTGTCGTTTCCCCTTTTTTCGCAGCCTCCCTTCGACGTTCCTTTAAAAACTCCCCTTGTAAGGGAGAAGCCCCATTACCGAGCCACCTCTCACCTTTTTATGGACTTCCGCAGCAATAGATCTAGTAAACAATAATGGTCCCCACTTTATTCTCCCCCCCTCTCAGTCCATTGTTTCCATCTCCATCCTTTTTGCAATGCCCGAGCCTGTTCAAGCGTAATTTAATTTTGTGCGCCATTTATTTATAGTGGTTCCTCAGGCGAAGGAACCCGAGCCAACATCCTCTGGATAGTTTTGCCTGCGGGTAAATTATGGTTCCAGGGCAAATTAGGTTAGGTCACAACCAGGATATATGTACTATATAGGTGTGTTTGAATGTGGTGAATGCAGAGGTAAGCCTTACCTGGTTCCAGCTAAGTGTCGCCAGGCAAATAGGCAAATGGCATTAACTTTTGTGGGGTATGATGGCTTTGAATTTTTAAAACCCGATTTTTTTATAAATTATAAATTTTATTTCTTTTTAAATTTTGTATTTACATTTTTTTAGTTTCTTGGAAAAAATGGGAAAAGTGGGTATACAAATTTTGGAATTATTTATTAAACAATTCCATTTCCATAATAGATGTTTGTAATACTACATAAAGTTAGCAAATGTTTTACAACTATTTACATCTTTGCTCAACCCTTGATGTACGTTTACTAAATGTTACCCTTTTTTACCGTTACATCTCCCTACACCCTTGTTACATTTCATGAAAGTCATAGCTTTTCTAGGCCTATAACATCGCATATTAAAACTCGCATAAACTTGGTATCCCTGTTTTTGTTTTCCTGGTTTTGTTATGCGGTGGCATCTGTTTTTGCCACAGCAGCATCGGCGGAGGGAGAGGAGCGAGATGTAACGGAAGAGGAGTGTGCGTAAAATGCGTTTTAATTGAAAGGAAATGTTCAAAGCACATGTGCAGCTGCCACTTGGCGAGGGACGGCGGCCAATAGAAGCTAGGCAAGGGGGGTGGGTGGCAAGGCGGTCTGTCTGCTAATTGAATTACCTTTCGGTTGCTTTTCCCATTAGAAGTGCCGCCAAGTTCTCGAGATGCGCCCGTGTGTTTGTGTGCACCATGTTTTGCTTTTCATTTAATACCATTTTGATTCATTTTTTGTTTTCCCTATTCTCCTTCTGACCCAATTCCGTTTTGCTTTTATGCACTTGCAGCTGTCTCCGTCTAGTCTTTTGCAGCTGAGAGAGAGAAATGTAAAGAGATTTTTTTTATATTTTGTGCAGACTTGCTTTCGCTCTTTTGCAGGTAGGTGGTCACTACACTTTTCAAACTATTATTATTTATTTAAATTTGATTTTTAATCCCGTTCAAAATTAAAATGTACATTTTCTATATTTTTAGGATTCCAAAATGGGCGGAGGAAATGCGGAGAACGGCAAGAAGATCTTTCAACAAAAGTGCGCCCAGTGTCACACCTGTGAGGTTGGTGGCAAGCACAAGGTGGGACCCAATCTCGGTGGAGTTGTGGGTCGCAAGAGCGGCACATCAGCTGGCTACAATTACACAGAGGCCAATATGAAGAGGGGCGTCACCTGGACGGAAGGAAATCTAGACGAATATCTAAAGGACCCCAAGAAGTACATTCCCGGCACAAAGATGGTCTTCGCTGGCCTCAAAAAGGCCGAGGATCGTGCGGATTTGATTGCCTTCCTCAAGACGAACAAATAGGAGTGGATACGGGAAACGACAAGATCGACATTCAGTAATTTCGGAAACCATAAATTAACTTAAAATTCAAACGAAAATTTAATTAAGAGATATCTTTAATTATTTTAATTGACCAAGAATCTACCTAACGATATGCACATAATGAATGATTTTAAAGCGAAATGAGTTAGCAGACCTTCAATAGTTAATACAACAAATTAATAGGAACTGGTAATTCGTTATTTTTATTATTTTAAACATCGCGCCAAGACCCTTACATTCGAGTTCGTGTTTCGAGCTTTTGTAAGAAAGCTTTTTGGTAGACACTTTTAGTCACAGTGGCGCCGCCACTAGCGGGCCATAGAAAGTGCGTGGTCAAGTTTGGAACATTGAGATTCAATCTTAGTAGTATTTAAAAAAATATATATTTAAACGTTTTCAAAAAATTAAATAATTAATTATTCAATTTATAGAAAATTACAAATCCATATACAATATGTCTATATTTGTATAGTTGTTTTTAATGGTTTATTTTTCTAGTAAAGCCCCAAGCAGTGATGTCATTCCCGCTTTTTTCCCCGTCAAATCTACCTTTTTTGACATGCACAATTTTTGCATACAACTCAGCTTCTGTGTGTGTGCTTTTTGCGATACTTCGAAAATTATTCGATTATTATAAAAATCGAGTGCGTGACGTAAAAAGCGTCACGATTTTTTTGAAGAGCGCAAAGTGACGTAAAAATCGTCACGTCGAACCGATTTCGATTTTTCGATTTTTCGGTATTTTTTTTTAAACGCCACGTCAAATAATCGAATAGAACATCGATATGTCACGGAATTTTTGTTGTTTTTTTTAAATTATCGATACATCGATATTGGTTATTGTTATTAACAAATTCGCGGGCAATCGACATTCGTAAAAAAAAAGTCCGCAGCGCTAGACGTTTGTGTTCAATGTAAGTAGTGGGTGATTTTCGGAGCTGCGAGTGACGTAAATATTACCTTGGATAGTTATTGATTAGGCCGTTTTCAGGAAGATAGTGGCAAGACTTCCGGGCTATTTCCGTTGCATAATTACTAGACGCGCGATTCGCTGAAAAAAAAACTGCTTTCCTGCAAATAAATTATTTTTGGGGGATGATTCAGGTTACATAAACGTGTCCTTGTGTGTGTGTGTATATAAGAGTGTGAAGTATATGTGCGAGGTTGTTGGGCCGTTTATTAGTTAGGTTTTCCAAGTGCAAAAGTTAGCAGTGAATTATTAAAATTAAAAATAGCATCGCCCGAATCGCCAAAGTCACATTGCCATTGAAAAAAAGCCCCAAGAGCGTCGATTACATGAGCGCCAAGAGAGCGCGATCAGCGCCTATCTCGCTCGCTCCGCTGGCGAATACACTTCTTGGAATTTCTTTTTTGCTCAAACTGCGGAGTTTCAACGCCACGTGGTTGCTAAGCAGGTTTTCCGCGGTGTCCCCATTTTCGTGTGGCAAAATAGAGATTTTTACCTTTCTAAGGAGTCTGCTTATGTAACATTGGCAACTTAGATGCTGGCCCATTTTTCGCTCATCTCAATGCCTCTCCCACTCTTTCCTCTCTCTCACCCACACATACATACCGACACCTTTGGCCTGCTTCCAATTGCACTTTCTATAGGGGGAAAAGTGGTTTTCTCCTCTCTCACGCACGGAAAATTCTCCCCAAGGCCAAATCAGATGTTGACATTGTTGTTGTCTGTGCGCGTGTAGGTGACTTACTCATTGCAACGGCACTTTGCACTGTTTTTTCCTCTCGCTCTCAAGTTCACATAGCTGCATGCAACTGATTAGCCGCCAATTAAGGCAAGTTGGCCGTAACATAGACCCTGGAGCTAAGGCTATTATATAAACGGTTTTCAGTTAACGTTTTTGCCCCGCTTTATGTTTCCTGGCGAAGTTTTTGCCTGTTGCCGAGCGGTTCGTTCTGACGCAATTGTTGTTTTACTCATTGAAAATCAGACGTTCAAACTGCGAATGAGTGTGGGAGAGGGAGCGCGAGCTGGGGGCAACAACATGTGACCAGGCAGAGGCGTCTGTTCGCGTGTGTGAGTGTTTGATGACGTTGCCCTCTACACGCGTGAGTAAGGGGAGGCAGATTGGGATGCAGAACCGTTAGATAACAAATAGCATTAGAAACTAAGGCGCCTTATCAGGCAATCAGCCGACTAATGCACTTAGTGTGCGCGATTTTAATAATTCCGTTTCCGCAGAGCGCTTATCACTTGTTTACATAACAGGGCAAGGGGACAAATATTTTTTTCACGGCCCCTTCTACACACAAAAAAAAAAAGTGGGACACATTCCAAAATCCGAACAGAATATTTTTATTTTTTACTTTTTGAATAAATTTGTACTTTGAAGTAAATTTTATTTGTATATTTTTAATATTTACATTAAAAATTATATTTATATTTATTATTTTTCCTAGTGCAAAAATTAGAAATTAGATACAATCTATCTGAAAGGCTATCAGAATGATAACAAACCTCAATAAGAAGTCATAATTATTGCCATTTAATTGATAAAAAATAAAATAAAATGGACTTTGAAACAAAAGTTTGGGTATATAGTGATTGGAAAAAGAAACCGTAAACTGCTTTGATGATATTTTGTCTAGACTGATTTTAAGATTAGATTTACCTGAATTTCACTAATTTTGCTCTTCTCTTCTTCTCCTCCACAGTCGAGTCCGTGTTAACACATTAGAAAACTACATAATCCATAATGGGCGTTCCTGCTGGTGATGTTGAGAAGGGCAAGAAGCTGTTCGTGCAGCGTTGCGCCCAGTGCCACACCGTGGAGGCTGGCGGCAAGCACAAGGTGGGACCCAACCTGCATGGCTTGATCGGACGCAAGACCGGACAGGCGGCCGGATTCGCGTACACGGACGCCAACAAGGCCAAGGGCATCACCTGGAACGAGGATACCCTGTTCGAATACCTGGAGAACCCCAAGAAGTACATCCCCGGCACCAAGATGATCTTCGCCGGTCTGAAGAAGCCCAATGAGCGTGGCGATCTGATTGCCTACCTGAAGTCCGCCACCAAGTAAGGTGCCAACCACCGCACCGTATTATTGTGTTCAGTCACAATCCGGCAAACATCAACAGCAGCAGAAGCAACAACTACAAATCAACAAAGTACAGACCTAAAAACTACAATTATGTTAATTATAAAGTTTAAATAGGACAATTTATTATTTAATTTAAATAAAAAGTGGAATATTTAATTTAAATCCGACATGAGAATTGTGACCGCCACAAGAGAAAAAGTTAAATAATAACAACAAAAAAACGACTAAAAATTATGGCTTTTGCATTTATGGGATTTAACTTTCTCTGCAGTGTTCCTTTTCTAAAGGGACGAATTTTTGCTCTTAAATGTAATTTAAGCAAGCTTTAATTTACACATCTCTTAGTCATGCTTTGCCTTATCGGCGAAGAGAAAGATTAATGGGAGGACAGAAATATTTCTCTGATAACATTTCATTGAAAAGCGAAAGAGTAGGTCGTGTCATTACTATAAAGAGCGATAGCTATATCATACCATCACGTGCCTTAATTAAATACTAGTCAGAAGAGAGGCCAATAAGAGTAAACCCTAGGTCTCGTGCCCTAGATAAGGAGCGATAACTAAGCCACTGAGCAGGAAACACTCATTAAAGAGAAACAGATACATTACGACACAATAAGATAGTATTATCGAAACAGATAGGAGCGGGCTCTCTTAAAACTACAATAAACATTAGTTCGACAAAAATGATACACTCATATTTTTGAATACTTTTTGGCTAATTTATGTATATTTTCTTTTACACTCGCAAACCTTTATCGTACACTTTAATAACAACTTTATTATGCAATACATATTTTTCATTTATCATTTGATTTATATGCTTACTTCGTTTAGATTTTAATGAAAGAAATACTTGATAGGTTTATACAATATATTTTTGTTTTGCTTAGTTTTGTTTTCTGTTTTTGTTTTTTTTTTTTTTTGTTGTGGGTGCGCTGGCGATATTATAATACATTAAAAGTGCATATCATCTGATTAAGACAAACTCTGTACAGCGCGCACACATAAATTAAGAACACAAATAATAATAACAAGAAAATATAAACAATCGAACTGAATGAACAATCGCAAAGGATAGCTTTTTTTTCTGTATTTGCTTTTGGAATGCCAACAAAAATCGAATTGTTCTCTCAATACGTTCTATATGGGGGGCAGAGGGCGTAAGGGGGACGATGGACTAACAAGAACTTAGTTTAAACGGGGGAACAAACATGCGCTTAAAGGTAGCAAGAACAAACATCATGTTAAGTGGGGGGAGTGGAGAAGTGGCTGAATCGGAGATAGTAGTATGTAGTGTTGATCCCTCTCCACGACTCTTATTGTTTCGTTAAGGTCTCAGGCTGGCGGCCTGGCTAAAATATTTGCTGTGTGTGCCTGTGCCTGTGTGCATGGATGACTGACTGACTGACCGACTGATTGTTTGGACAGCTTAGGCCTTGCCAGCAATGGGGGCGGCACCTTGCTTCTGGTTCTCGTTCTCCTTCTCCAGCTGCTTGCCCAGATATTCCCTGATGAAAGTAAAGAACGCACATTGAATACACAATACAAAATTTTGATAATGGTCTTGATAAATAATATGTCAAAAAGAACGAAATGTGGGATCACTGGACCTGCATGCGGATATGAAAGGGGGATGATGCGAGGACTATACAAAAACCATACTAACCAGTTGTGTACCATCAGCTTCTGCACAGCCAGCAGGGCCTCGTACCGCACATTGGGATCCTCGTGGCCCAAGTGCTGCATCACGATCTGCTTGCCACCCAGCTGCTCCAAGACACTGAAAAGTGAAATGAAGTTAAATCAAGGGTTTTTTTGGGAAATATCTTGATGGATACTCACTGCTTGCCGCGAGGATAGTGACGCACATACTCTCCAATATCAAAGCAGGCAACGGAGAGGATAATGGCGTCCTTGGAGGTCTCCAGCAGATGGACGAGGATTCGCAGCAGTTCGTAGTTCTTCTCGTTGAGGCGCTGGGCATTCTCGCGCCAGAACTTGGCCGACTTGTGGACGGGCGACCATTCCAGACGACCGCTGCGCACCTCTGTGGCGTACTCGTCGAAGGAGCTGAGGTCCTGCACAGAATTCTGCAGCTTCTCGCTCAGGTACTCCACATCGGCGGTGATATCCTCGTCATCGAAGCGACGCTGCTCAAGGATGGAAAGCTGCTTCAACACCTTGCACTGGACCATGGCAATGCAGTGGTCCTTGGCCACCGAGGAATCCTCCGGTTTCTCAATCAGATTGCGGAAAACCGCGAGGATGATGCGCGTCACCTTCTCCTTGGCACAATCGCTGAGGATATCGGCCAGGATGGGAATGACGCTGAACTTGTTCATCTTGGCAGCCAGCAGGGGATTGAAGGTCAGCACCCACAGGCAGAAGACCAGCTGGTATTGCACCTATGAATAAGAAATCGAATTTAAATTGTACCAAACAATTTACGCATTTCAATTTCAAACTCACCTGGAAGTTGACACGCGACGACAGGATGCGGATCAGAGTGCTGATACCATCGACGCCCACAAAGGCGAATCGGTACTCGTCAACGCGCAGCATCATCTGAAGGCAGCGGGCAACCGACTGGATGTATTCGTTGTTCTATCAAATGGTAAGAAATCTTTATTAGTTTATTCTTAAATTCTTGGTCAATTATGGACTGTTAGATTTGTTAGTTATGACGATACTGTGGGCTGGAATCTATTTTCTTGCTAACTACAACAACGATAATAATGACTACAAGCTACGCACAAAATAGTAGAAAACATTGTGAAATATAAAAAGTGGAGGAATTACATTTAAATAGAGTTGAAGATGCACCTTATGCCATTGTTTTTTTTGGACTCTGTGTAATCTTGGTTGATTCTTGTGTAATCTTAACCGTCACCTGGAGTTACCATTACACCACACTTCCTGACAACATAAACTTGGCTACGACGCTGCAGGCGGCTGTTCCTGCTGGCTTGCTTATCGTCTATTAGTCGGGTTAGTAAACAATTACGAAATAGACTACAAAAAATACCACCAGAAAACACAGTCGAAAGGAGCGGATTTTTGGGGCTAAACATAGGATAACACCTTTGTAATAATAAATAATCGGAATAAACCATATTTACTTAATTTATTTATCATAAATTAATTTTCAGATTCATTTTTTTTTGTTCTTTGCACAAGCTTACTATTAAAGAAAGTCATTTATTAGTTTTGGTACATTTTTCGAGCGGAGATATGTTGTTTGTAGTTTGGCGAAGTTATGTCGCTTGAAAACGTCGTAACTTCGCGCGAAGATACATATGTCACTTGAAAACGACATAACTTATCGCGAAGATAAGACGTTTTCAAAACGACACAACTCCCAAAAAAAAAAAAAAAAACGATCTAAAATCAATAATAACAATATCAAATATCATTTATTACTTTCTTTAATTTCCATTATTAAATTTAAAGAAAAAATCTGAATTTAAGACTTGTTAAAAATTTAATTTTGATGTACCAAAAATCATATATTACTTTCTTTAATTTCCATCAATATTAAAAAAAAAATTAATTTCAATTTTGATGTACTAAAAATCTAATATTACTTTCTTCAATTTCCATTATTAAATTTAAAGAAAAAATCTTAATGTAAGACTTGTTAAAAATTTAATTTTGAGATTATAATAAATAATTTTTCTCTATACAGTTTTGATCTTTATCCCGTTTCGACTGCGTTTCCTTTCTGTGTGACATTTAATGTTTGATAGTTTATTCGTGTTGTTGTGTGTGTTTTTGTTTGTGGTGGGAGTAGTGGGGGTAAGTGAATGTTTTATATTTTCGGCGAGTGGATTTCTGCGATTTGGGGTTGATTTTAGTTGTTGTTGGAATACCGGTATGCCGCTTTGCTGCTGTTGCTCGTCGCCACCGGCCACCTCCCGATAGCGCTCATTGGCCCTCTCGGCCAGCTCGTGCTGATGCTGCAACTGGGCCAGAGTGGGACTGTATTGATGGCCATGGTGGTCTTTGTCTTTGCCATGCAGTCCATGCGTGTGCACAATGATCGTTTGTGTCCGCTTGGCCAGCTGGGCCATCTCTTGCAGATAGGCTAAGCCCTACGGTGGGGGAACACAGAGGTTGTGGGTCGTGGCACGTGGTTCATTGGTTGGGCCGATCAGATCATTCCCAGACATCGAATCAATTGAATCGATTCATGGATGGTAAATTGCATATAAATTAAAATTGTTCACAGAGGAATCAAGTGCAGCGGAACAGATAAATACGCTTTCATGGACAAGAACACAAGGTGGTAAGTAACAAACTTATACTCTGGTGCAATTTTGCATGACACACGACTGGCACGTGACGATCGGGATGGGTGGTGAGGTCACTGAGTAAATAATATTCAGGGTAATATACGATTCGGATATATGATGTGTGACAAAATTCTGAGTGCTGATATGTGGTATAATAATGTTGTAGTAGCGAACTCCTCATTTGCAGAGATTTCACGAGTTATTTCACTTGAACGAGGTCAGTTTCGTTTGTTTCTCAAAACCTATACGATGTCAGAGTTTGGTATAGTTTCTTAAAGTAAATTAATTATAAGCTAATTACTTAGTTGTTAGCTTTTTAATAGTTGTGTAAAAAATATGTATGTACAGAGAAAAGTTTAATGATTAGTTGTTAAGGTAAAAAATAAAAGGACCCTGGCAATTTTAAGAAAAAATTTAGTAACTCATCGTGCTATAGGGTTTATTTGTTATCTATAAAAGATCTCACATGCGGTTATAACTTTTCTGATTGGAAACCCATGATTTAATTGGGGAACTACTTCAAAAATGAAATGCAAAAATAATATTGGTACTGAATATAGAAGATCTAGTCCTGTTCCTTTGTAATGGTTTTTAAAAATATATATTATTTAACAAATTTACTTAAGGAACGAAGATCTTGTCTGTTTTTTTCTTTTGTAATAGAAAAAATATTTTTAAAATATTAATTTAAGGTTTTTGTAAAAATTATCTTTGAACAATAGGATTAAATAAACAAAAATGCTAGATATATTGATAATGCAAAAATTGTACGCAAATTTCTATGATACATGCACGATAAATCGACATTTCTATATCACATCAGACTTTTCTTTCTCTATAAACGATGAAATATATTAAACACGCAAACGAAGATCTAACTGCAGTGCAAAACGTACTTGGCAAGATTCTATATACAGCTTCTAAAGCATGCCTCCTCATGCTCATCTTGCAATTCTTCTCAGATTATAAAACACAAACATGCTTTCGAACTGGCAAATCCTTGATAGACACTCAATTCAAACTCACATTGGTGGCCAGCTGATCCTTCAGGAACTGCAGATAGAAGTTCAGATCGGATTTCGGCATCGTCTCATGGCCCCAGCAGGCGAACTTGGCCAGAATGCGCGACGACATGTTCACAATGAAGCCATCCTGACGGTTGAGCAGGTTTAGGAACGGTCCCCAGATGCACTGCTTCAGCTTGCCGGCCGTCTCATGGAACAAATCCACACGTGAGCGATCCTCCTGCAGCAGATCATCCAACAGCACGAGTATGTACTGGATGGTAGAGTCCTTCGACAGGTGCGAGACCAGATTCAGCAGCGTCTTAACCACCTGGCTGGAGTTCTGAGCCAAGTAACTGGCACGCGACTTGTCCAGAGCACTGATTGCCTTGTAGTCCTCATCGCTGATCATCTGCGACTGCATGTATGAGGCCCAGTTGATGGTCCTGGTGCGGATGTCAGCGGCCTGCTGCTGCAGCACCGAAGTGGCCGCAATCATGTCTGTGGATCGCGGAAAATCAGGTGATTAGAACAGCGCGAGCCATGTAACGGGGCGGTGGGTGCTCCGCTGGACAGCAGGCAGCTCGCCCCCCACACACCCATACACACTCACTTCGATTTTTCGCAATCACGGGGACAGAACTCACCGATGTTTTCCTCGGGCAAATACAGGGCGGTAGTCATTTTGCTGGCTTTTTAACGACGGCGGTTGCTACGCAGAAACGGATGGGCGCTCGCACACACAAATTCAAGCACAGAATTTATGAAAATCTATGAAATTTACCGAGTGTTTTTTCACACTACTGCGATTCACCGAAATTCAGCTGACTTGGGTCTTGTGACTTTTTGGGGCTGCCAACGTGTGCCCAGATATCGATATTTGCTATTGGCAGTGCTGCCAACTAAAAACAGCTGTTACCAATTCACGCTCAAGCACGCCCCGCGCACATCTCTAGGCAGCAGTGCTGCCAACTTTTCACGTCATATAAAAGCTAACTTAGGCTTTGAAAATAGCTTGAAACCGCCTTATATTTTAGATTACAGCTTAAAAATAAAACATTTAAAATATTTATTTTCAGTAATTTTGCCATTAAGTCGTCAAAACAATACCCAGGTCAATTTTGTTTAAAAAAAGGTTTTATTCCCGATAGCCGCTAGTTTACAATTGACCCCGCCAGATCTAGCGCACAAAAAGCTAAATTGGCAACGCTGCTCTAGGCACGACAAATCATCAGCTGTTGTCAGATTTTCAGGCAAATTCTGGTTCGGGTGTTAAAATTTCGAGCGTTTAGAATACCTCTCACGGATAAACAATAATAATTGTGCGGAATATAAGAAGCCGGGCACAAAACAGTGAACAATTAGCGTCGTTTTGGTTCTTTTAGTTTTCTTTAACCACTTTGCCACTTCAGTTTTTTGCTCCATCAAGCATTTGCTATCAGGCGAGCCCAGCGGCGACTATAATGGATATATTGAAGAAAATGTTCAAGTCGGAGGCGGAGAAGGAGCCGGAGTGAGTAAATGAGACCCTGGCGTGGGTTATGCAAGTCTGCCGGGAGGGAATAGTGTGAAAATTCGGGCAAGGAAGTGTCAGTGTCGGTGCTGCGGCGTTTTTCCACCGACGGATCGATAACCAGGCACCTGCCATGATAGATACATTTTTACCAGGATACACACACGCACGCGGAAAAGCGCCTGCCTAAGAATGTGTGTGTTTCAGTTTGTGTGTATGTGTGTGTGCGGGAGCGGAGGCTGCGTATTGAGCCCAAAGGGTGGAAATTGCCTCTCATCATATCTCCCTGTTTCTCCTCAGCTCATCTGTGTCCGCTTCGAACAAGGATGAGTTCCGGAAGCCGCAGTGGTTTGAGGAGGCGGAAACCGATGACGAGCTGTTCGACGACGATCGCAAGTTCGCCTTTCAGGTCTTCACCAGTCCGCTGGAGATGCAGCGCCACTTTGAAAGGCAGTTGCAACGGCTTCTGGAATCCCTCAACGATAATGATGGTGAGTTGAGCCTCAAACTTGGTCAAGTTCTCCTTTCAACTGTTTTTAATTTATTCAGAGGGCTTCGAGCGGGACTTGAAGGAGGACTTCCTGAAGCCGGGTTTCGAGAGCAAGATACTAAAGCAGTTTGAGCAGCAAAAGGACATGTCTCTGGACACCGATTTGGATGGGGAGTAAGTACTCAAAATTCCAGTTCGCATCGAAGGTTAAACTCACAACTTGACTTTGACAGGATCTATGCCGACCAGCTGCACTCGCTCATCCAGCGGCTGAATCCGGAGGAGAAAGTAGAGCCAGGCGACCTAGGAACAACCAACATCTTGCCCTCGAATCAGTCTGTTCTTCGCAAGAGCTGCCAGCGGGCCAAGCTAACGGATGAGGAGATTATCATGGGTCGTATTCATGGCACCATTGCTCCGAATGGGGAGAACAAGTCGTGTGCTCGTCCTTCTCGTCCGCCGATGAACAACAAGCCGGACATCATGACGCCCATGACACCGATGTTGCCGCGCAGTGGAATGACTCCGTTTGGTGGGGTATTCGATGGCAACTATCAGGTGAGGCGACTCTTAAATTTTACCTGCTGAATAAATAAATAATAAATAATCTTTAACAGGGTCCCAAGATGTTCAGCCAGAGCGTCATGTCGAAGACCGTGCGCAAGCCGGATGGCAGCTACGAGACCACCAAGGTTACCCAGGACTCGTCCGGTCACAAGACCACCACGGTTACCCGGGTAATAGATGGACGCAAGGAGACCATTGTTACCCACGATGGGGGGAACTCACCCGGCGAGACTCAGAGGAGTCAGCAGAGGGAGGAGGTGGCCCTGCAGCGCGATGGCGATCGCAATATATTTGTGACAAAAGAAGGCTACGCCATGCCACGGAACCTCTGGTGACCAGTGGTGAACAACTATTGCCCCAATCAAGACAAGCGATCTCTGCTGCAGCAACAGAAACAACAACAACAGTACGAGGATAAGCTGAGGCGATTCGTCGGCAACATAGTCCCGCATCCACACAACATCCAAATTAGAACCTACTACATTTTAGTTTACATTCTCCTTAGTGTTTGGTGTTTTAGATGAAACGCACTTGAGACAACAGATGACGACGACGATTATTGACCATGATTTTATTGTCCAGCGAGCTACCTGCTCACTGGCCACATATTAATTGTGAGATAGGCAGGCGCACCACCACCACCCAAGCGGCGGCGGCGGCGCCCCCACTTTCAGTTCCCACATCCAGGGCTCTCTCTGCAGGCCAAGCGCGAACTCCCGCATGCCGGAGATGGAGAAGGAATCGGAGCGGCCATGGCTCTTTGTTGAGCTGTGCGTGAACGTATGGAGTTTTCAGTTTGAGAGCCGTTCAGGCCAAAACGAAAGAAATGAATGGAAATGGAAACATCAATGGCGGAAATTATTGTATTTATTGTATTGATTCATTCGTGGTACTATCTGTGTCTCAATGCTGCGATCTTCAGCATCTAAAGTGCCCGCGTAGTGATTTAGCAGCGAAAAAAAGGAACCACTATACAATATATATTACCGCTTACCAGGCAACAAAAACCCAGTTTATAAACTGTCCACGATTGAGTTAGTTTTGTTAATTACACACTACATACTTTATATGTATTTATATATATATACTTAACCACCCGCGTGGTGATTTGATCTGGCAAAAGTCGAGTTCAACTCACAGTATTTTGAATTTCAATTCGGTTTATTTGTTCTAAACTATTTTGTTTAATGTAATCTTTATCGTTTAAGTTGGTTTGGATCAGATTTAACTTTCAAATAGGACACACAATGCATACACGCATTAGAAGACATTCAAGAATCATGCAAAAATAAAGTGTTGTGCAATCAAGTTTCGTGTTTTGGGTTTTAATGGGGGAAGTAAGGTATTTATTTTGTATTTTATTTTGATTGCTCAAAATGTTAAGAATATTTTGTCAATGTTTCACATCGATCATAGCAAAATTAACGAAGTAATGGTTATTTGAAGGGACGTCTTTTGGTTTTCAAAGCTCTCTCCTGAAAAATGTCATTTAGAAAGTCGATTTACACGATAACTCCAAAACTACTGAAATAATCGTTTTGAAATTTGGCACATAATTTCTTTAACTAATTCTTTTAATTTATAATTATATTATATTTTTTGTTTAACAAAGAAACTTAATTGTTAAGTCGAAATTCGGGGTTTTGACCTCCAAGCTAACTTTAGCCGTTTCGCCACAACAAATTATTGAAAATTGGCCGTTTTTCACCGAATTAAGCAGACTAGACCACCCCCTTAAGGAATTAAAAGGTAGTCTCCTAACGGCTTTCAAGGTGTTTTCGATTTTATCTTTATATTTTTCGGTATATCAAATCGTTCTTATACTTTCGCTATACTCCTAGTTATCTTTAGAAATCAAGCGCAATTTTCTTCACTTATATTTCTCTATAAACCGCAAAAAATTATCTATAATTTACTATATCTCCTTTCAATTTCCTGCTAAAACCGTTCCAATTGCACAAATCTCCTCCATTTTGTGGTTTAATTTTATTCAGTTTAGTTAGATTTAAACTAGAGCAACAGGATAGACAGGTTTTCAAGGCGCTTTACAAGCTACTTGGCTCAATGATGGCCATCCTTCTTCACGAAGCGCAGACCGCAGTAGCCGCAGATGTGATTACCAGGCTTGTCCTATAATTACAAAATTTGATTGAAGACTATAAACACGCAGCAGAACAGTTAGCTAGACTCACCAGGTTGATGTACACCTTGGGATGTCCCAGGGGGCCATCGCCTCCATCGCAGAACACTACACGCTCTGTGCACTCCTTGGGCGGCACCTCCTCGATCAGCTTGATGCCCCAGTTCTCGTTCACGTACCGTTTGGCGTTCGTGAAGCGCACATTGCGGTAGTCGTCTTTGTCAAAGACCTAAAAATCAATATAAATTAAACAATTTGCATACATATTCCAAACAATGTTTGCGTAATCGCAGGATGGTTTGAAGGGGACTCCGTTTTGTTGCTCACCTGCCCGGTGTGTGTGACCTTCTCGACGTCGCTGCGGGAGCTGGCATTGCGGGCAGCGGCCAGGGGCGACATCCAGTGCTGGCGCGAGCGGCCAAGCTTGGCCAAATTGTTTACCAATTGCTTGCTGGCCATTTTTTACCAAAGAAATTTGTTCACCAAAACGTATTTTGACAAGAGTCGCCCTGTGCCAGTCAGCTGGCTTAACAGTCCAGATGCTACCTAACAGTGCGCTCAACAGCACGCGGGCGGTCTATGTTATTAAAAATAGCAGCATAAATAGCCA
This sequence comes from Drosophila ogumai, assembly GCA_018904815.1. NCBI lineage: Eukaryota > Metazoa > Arthropoda > Insecta > Diptera > Drosophilidae > Drosophila > Drosophila ogumai. The sequence continues at coordinate 9,614 of JAEIIJ010018135.1, read as the reverse complement.
GATCGTTGGAAAAATTAATTAATATTTTAAAACATTATTTAATTGTAATAAATTTAAAAATATTTAATGCCTTTCCAACAGTTCCGAGTAGCTTTATTAACCTTCGGTTAATCTGTGATTTGAGTTGTTTATTTATTATTTTTTAGCCTTAGCCCTACGAACAGTGAAATCGCCAGGGGATTCCCCCATACGACTGATTGACTAAATTACTGAAAATATCGGCATTCAGCTAAATTTTCAAAAAAAATTTGTTGCTAAAAATGAATTTACATTTTGTATTTTTCTATTAATCATTTATTATTTTAAACTAATGGACCTTTTAATTTTGTACTAAAAAGATTTATTTTATACAAACTATGTAGCATACCGGTTATTTAGTAGATATTTTCAGCAAACATAAAAATATCGTATTTGTATAAGAATGTTATTGTTTTAAGTTGCCGATATTTTAATTCTTTCAGTGGTCTAGGGAATCCCCTGAATATATTGCTAAGAAAATATATATACATATTAAATATTCTATATAATGGCGTCGCTGCGACGCGTCCTTTTGGCAAAAGTTTAAGCAAGTTCTTAAAGTGGTCAAATTTTACCTTTTTAAAAGCTCGAAAATGTAATTTAATATGAAGTGGAAGGCGTCAAGTTGGGGTGGTAACAAAAACATTTGCAAAACGCCGCCTTTTTCTATTAATTTCTGTGATTTAAGTTGACAAAGTTTCGGCTTGTTCATTGCAATTTCTACAACTTCAAATTATTGTATCTTTAATGCTTATAACATTTAAATAACATTTACCTAGTTCTTCTAAGTTTTATTGGTTTTCAGATGTAGAATCGGCTTTTTCAGATGGAAATATTAGATTGTATGGGAGGGACTCCCGCCGCTGCTCAGGTGACGTCACAGAGAAGGAAAGTCTGCCATTTTTTATGCTCTAAAAAATTACGCCTTTAATCGTACATTTTGTTTAGCTATTTCATTGTGTTGTTTTTGGCTTATTTTATTCTCACGTTCTGCTACCACTTGCGGTTTGTTTAGAATGACAGATGTAAACAAAAACGAAAGAAAGAGCATGATTTTCCAATTGGCCATGTGCCCAAAGAAAAGTCGGCCGAGTCCACCGATCTTCGTATGCAATTCCCGAACCACATTTATTTTCTCCCATTCGAAAACGTTTTCGAAATTTCCCCAAAAGATCGGCAATGTGCCTCCTGGCGCTTGGGGAGCCGTTTCAGTTAGTGTTTCGTGCTCGTCGAGTGTTGTTCTCGGTTCTTCCTCTCTACAACATCTAAAGTTCTTCATTGAAAAGTCTTCTTTCCTGCCATCCACACTCACATATATATATATATACACGCTTCTATATATACGCCTATATAGAAATTGAATTGGAATTGTTCGCGCAAAGAATTCTGGCGTAAAATCAAAGCAAATTCACGGTGTGTAATGGTTACAAGTTAATTGGCGAGCTTTGTGTGTGAAAAGCCCATTGAAAATGCTCGGATAAATGCTTAATTTTCCAACGGGTTACATAATCGACAGTGTGAAGTGCTCTTGGAAGAAAATGTGTGTGTTTTTCCACGTTTTCCGGTGCTAGAAAAAAGAAATTTAAATGAAAAAGAAAATAGAATGTTCTCCAAAGTAATCGAAAAGTATGGATATCAAAGAGCGAAAGGATGGCAATTAAAAGTGGTCCCAGAATAAAGTGAAGCATGCATTCAGAACAGTGCTGCTCTCGGCATGGTTTCTTCCGACCGAAAGTTTAACGAACTGAGTTCATTTCTATTTTTGAAAAATTCGAAAGCAACCAACAACCGACCGCCGCTGCCGCCGCCGCAAAGTGAAAAGTCTGCATGAGTTTTCTTTCCCATCGTCGTCGTCGCGGTGGTGCGTTGCGGGACGTGTGCTTTTTTAAGTGGTGCCCGATGGTAGATCGACTGATCCACACAGAGACCGCGTTGCCGCCTGCCGCCTGCCGCCTACACTGTGCAATTTTGGAATATCCATAAAGGAATTGAAATATTGAAAGCAGATGACGAATACACAATTTCTTGACTGCAAAACTGTGCAAAAGTTCTGGAAAATTGCGAAAATAAATGATGACAGTGCTGGCAGGATATGAGCAATATCTAGGGAATATAAATATTATATATAGACGAAATATTTGCCAATTAAAAACACAATTTGTTTGCTTTTATAGATTCACTTGCAGGCAATAACTCGTTAACATTCAACTGTAGTTTTTATTTGAAAAGTAAAGATATTTGCTTATTTATAAACTTTCCATCAAGTTGATGGTTTGTTTTCCTTTCTCCCAGCTCTGTTTATTTGTTCGATTTTAATTTAAACGAAAAATTCACTTGAAAAACAATTATTAGAATTTTTCCCTGCTAATTTCACTTTCTCGCCTCATCCAACATTATCAATGATTTGAGTTCTGTGTGCTCTCAAGGCCTCTTTTCTCAACAATCTGCCAAGAATATATCATCGACTTTTTGGAGGCCTTCAAACAATTTTGACAGCAGCTAATCCTAGTGCTGCTCACTCGATTTTTCCTTTCAATCTTTAGCATAATGTTAATTTTCAAGCATTGTAAATTATCTGGCACATACATATTTTCACTAATATATGTGACAACTAACTGAAAAAAATGTTTGTGGCGCGCCAAACACTCTTTTGGAAACCAAGAAAACCGCTCGGCCAACGTCAGCGCCATTTTTAAAGATTGTATAAATGTTTATACCACTTCCGTTAGGATCTATAGCTCTCTGCTATATGCAGGCAACGGAATATGTGCGTAGTCTCTGGCGAAATTAGTGAGCTAACCATTTTCGAGAATAGGTCATGATTTATTTATGTTTCTCTTTGCCTATTTCTCAGGCTATTTTGTCCACTTGACATAATTGGGTTGGATGGTTTCTGTTTGCTTCAGGTGATTGTCTCTGGCTAATGAACAAATTATGATTTATGATTTTTGCACAGTTTTTCATGTCGTGTTTTTTTTGTGAGAATATTGTAAACTTAGTCATGACTTTGATATTTCAAATGCATTTATTAGAAATATAAATTTAGGAAAAAAATATATTTAAAACTAACATTTTAAACAATACAAGTTGGAGTGTTAATCCAATATTTTTATATATTTCTTTCTCGCCAGTGTAATATGTTAAATTAAGAAACCCATAGCCCCGTCCAAAAGTCTTTGTGAATCCAATATAAATTCGAAATAAAACCAAGCAAGAATCATCAAAAAATTTCGAGCGTCTGATCTCCGTTTGCCGTTAAGATGTCCGGGCAGCAACCGCCGCCGTATGGGAATGGGCCGCGTGGTTGGAATCCACGTGCTCAGAATCCCGCCTCTCCGTCGCCGTCTACCTTTCTCTACCGTCCACCTTCGCCCTGGACGACGGCACCGAGTCCGCCGCCAATAATTTCGGGACCTCGGCCCTTTGGGCATGCAATGTCACCGGCTCCCCTCAACCAAGTGAGGGGCCAGCGTGGCAGCACCAATATACCCCATCCACGACCTCAGTGGCCGGGTGGCAATCAATCGCCGGCTCCCTTCCAGCAGCAGCAGCCACCGCCAAGTGGTTACTATGGCGGAGCAGGAGCATCGCCGGCACCGCGTCCTTTCCGTCCGGCGCCTCTGCAGCATCAGAACTCTTATGGAGCCCAGCCGACCAGCTCGTTTCAGTTGTCGCCAACACCATCGCCCATTGTGTGCCAGACACCCAGCTCGGACTTTAACTACAGCAATCGACAGACACCCCTGTACCATCCACAACAGGCACCGCCGCCACAATATTACCAGCAGCAGGGAGCGCCGGTGATACCACCGCAACCGAGACAACACGGAGAACACGGACTGGCCCAGGATCAGATCGATTTTGTGGGCGTACCGCTGGAGCCTCCGCAACCTAAATCCTATGTGATTTACGATGATGAAGAGGAGTTCGGTCCGTCTACAGCCGAAATTATTGCGAATCAATCGCAGGACTACATCGACGAGAAGCTTGCCGAATATCAGATGACGATATTGCAGTTGCAAGGTGAGTTTTTGAAATACACTCACATTTTTAATTAGGGATAAGTTATTGAGAATCTCAAGATCATGGCTAAGAACAGGAAATAATTCCTAAACATACCCAAAAATTCTTTTTAAAATTAATTTAAATATGTTTTAAAAATAATCAACTATAATACACGAATGTAGAAAGTTAACTGATAGAGCCTGGTGTTATTTTATAATGTAATAAATTAATTTAAATCTAAAGTATAAACCTCTTCTCTTAATTTTCGTTTTTTTTTTTTTCTTAAATCTTGATTATTCTTAATTTTTTTGTTTGATTAGTTCGCCCTTCTTTAGTTTTTCTTTTTTCCGAGTGCAGCTGAGTCATCTATTCTTTCTAGAATTGTTTTTTAAGTTGACAGCCATCAGTTGTGGTTCCTCCCATTCAACACACAAATAACATGTAAAATATTTGATTTTCTCTTGGCAAAGCATTGAACTTTGTTGAATCAGAGCAGAGCATAGCGGGCGAAAGCGAATGTAAATGTCAACCGAACTTGACCCAGACAGCCCACGTTCCCATCTCCCATCCGCTATCGGCATCTTTTTCTTCAGCGCCGGCCATCATCCCATCCTGCTGACATCATCGCTCGAAAGTAGACTATGGCCTAGATTCTTTGGCTCTCTTTCACCTTTCGCTGGCTTTAAGTGCCTTTTGGTTCGAACATTATTATTATTTTGGTTATTTTTGTAGGCATCACCTCAAGGCAATGACATAATGTGTTGTCGCCAAAATGGAAGCAGAATATAAATTTTTGGCAATCGTGCAAATTGCAATCGCCAATACGGGGCCAAACACATCGAATGCCAAATGAATCGATGAATTGTTATGCCCACATACATTCATTATATACGTATATTTTGTGTACTTTCTAACAATTTGCAAGTGCTGGGAATGAGATAATCGGTTATTTAATATTTTGCACCTAGCTAGGCATAAGGGTGGGCCAAGCAAACATAATTGCTTAGTTTTTTTAAATAAATAATGTGCTTAGTTTTTTTAAATTTGTTTGTTTTATAGGTGAACTTGATTGGTTTTAATTAATAGCTTAAGAAAATAAATGAAACATCAGACTTAAATTCTAAATTCCGAAATTAACAATCTATTATCGATATTGTATTGGTATTTGACATGAAGACCGATGTTTTAACCTTGTTTTTTTTTCCAATTTAGGGCGTTATAGCATTCAGAACTTTCCTCTAAACGCCTCTTATAACTTTTATCATATAACATGGAAACGAATTCCAATTTTCTGAGTATAACTTGATCTATTTCCGAATTTTCTGCTTTATCGCTTTCTAATTACTCAGGACAATAGATAAATCGGATTTCCTTTTAGCAACAATTACCGGCACAAGTCGAATGTAATTAATTGTAAAGCGTGTGATCTCACTTTTGTGTGAGGCTGATTGATAGACAAGGTTCGGAGGCCTTTGTCTAGCGCTCGTTGAGCAGTGAGATCATTTTTTAATGATTGAAACGCAACGAGTTATTCGGCAAAGTACGGCGCAGTGTGAATGCGTTTCAAATAGTTCCAATAGGCAGGTGATGATGCCAGGTCCGGTCTGTGCTGATGTCACAGTGGAAATGGCTTCATTGTGTTATTTATACATTGCATTTGCTCGATCTGATTTTATTTCCATTGTCTTACAGTTTCCGCCGATCCAACTGGGCCTGCATCTTGCTGCTGCCTCCTTGTATCACTTTTGGGCTAAATTATTTTTAGACGCTTGTTTGGTATGAAATATATATCTCAAGGGACGACGGGAGACTGGGCTGGCTGTTGTGCTATTTTCGTATAATTTTCTCGCCCTGCTTTCTGGTTTATTTTCAAATTTAGCAGCGTTTTTCTGTTAAGCTATTTTATCTTATTTTTATTTTTTTTTGGCTTGCTTCAGTCGAACTTGTCTTGTCACGGGAAAAAATGCGATTAAAAATAGAGTTCTTTTTAGAGTTTTCTGGGTTTTTCTACTTGTCCCGCTTGGCATGTTTGCTCTGGGACTTAAAATGTACAACACATGGATTCATTTTGTGTGTTTTTACAATATAGAAAAAATATACAGGATGGTATCGAGATTTTGGGGGAATTAAGTAGAAAAAGTTTTAAACTTTTTTGTAAGCTAGTTGCGAAGAAAATGTATTCTAAACTGGCAAACTTGATATATGATTTATTTTATATTTCTTTGTAATCCCATGTCATGTTTTAACAATGATTTGACAGCTTTATATGATTCCAACAAAAATCTAGCCCATAAAATGTGAGGGAAAAGAATCTTGTTGGAATTCCACATTTTAAAATCAAAACGTTTCTTAATTTATTCGTTTTCGTTGCAAATATATTTTACACTAAACGTTTTGCTCAACACCCACGCGTGCCTATATCAAATGGGTAACATTCGATGTGTTTAGCTATATATACAATGTGAATGTGGAATCGTTATAAATAGGTAATTCTATAAACTAATTTTGTCATTTTTCGCACGTAGAAAGGCGGCTTTAGATGATGACATCTAGACATATGCAAATGCCACAATTCAAACAAATCAAAATTGTTGACATTTTATTTTATTTTTAAATTAGATTTCGGTCACCTAATAAAATTTGTATAAACTTGGTGTTCGGTTGTATTAAAAAATTCGTATAAACTTCTGTTGACTGAAAATGCATACTTAAACAGTGTTTTTAGTAGAACTGATCATGGAGAATTTATAAAAAATAACTTAAAGAATTTTATAATCATTTTTTCACATAGAAATGCTGTATCGACAGACTATAATAAGTAATACCTAAGCCAAACTCACAATTCACATAAGTTCAAATTGTTGACAGTTGGCCAGTTTTCTCATTTTTTTAATTGCTTTTGGACCCCTTCGCTTGCCATACGAGTAAATATTAATGGCTTACAGTTTATATCATTTACATAGCTTAATTTTTGTGCAAATTAACATTCTTGGCTAATCTTGAAAGGAATTCATATTTCTTTAATGGTCTCTTGAACTAATGTATGGCCTCAAGCAGAAAAATACTACATATATACATTAATTTGTATGTATTCGTATTTGGCCTTTTTGGCTAGATGAATTTCTGTTTACAGAAGCGTTTTGTGATGCCTTGAAGTCAATATTTGAAGACCAAGAAGCGTTTGCCTTTCCATTAATCTGGGCAACTTTATGGCTAGGTGTGAAATAAATGGAAGACATCGAACATCTAATATATATCGTAAGCAAAAGGAAATATCATTAAATGTGGTGAAATGCGAACTTTTTCAAGAGCGGAAACAATTGTTTATCAAAAAAAAAAAAGAAAAAAGTGTTTGTTCGAATTGAGTGCTGGAAATGGATCTATGTACATATATTTAGAGGGTCTATAATTAGGCATATACTATATGTACACGCATGCATATCTTGACTTCTGCAGCTTGTGTCTATACACTAGGCCAGAAAAATTGGTTAGACATTTTCAAGATTCTCCTTTCTAGGCAAAAATAAAGACAGGCAACAATAGGTTTTGCTTTTTGTCTTTTGAGAGAGAGAATCTTAAGTTTCTTTACGATCACTCAGCGTCAGTGGTCGAAAACTCAAAGCGTTCTCCTTCAGAGTTTATCAAAGTTTTGTTTTAAAGATGGGATTTAATATCAAATGTTGATTATATCTTAGCCTAGATTTTCTAAACTAAACTATCTTATCAATAAAAATTTTTTATGCAATCTTAATTATTTTCTCTCTGCGACCCATATAGTATAATTAACTATTAAGATCAACAACAAATTACTAATGGCTCTACAAGTGGCTTCCACTTTAAAATTTTACAGCTTGCACAGTGGCTCACACCCCACCGAAGTGGCTCGTAAACAAAATGATGCTATAAAATCGAAACAAACATGTGAATTCTCTCAAGCAGACGCCACTTTGTGGTGGTGTCGTTGTTGTTTTTGTTGTCTCTAAATTTAGGGGGCCAGCTGTTGTTGTTGCCACCAATGTTTACTTTCGATTTATTAATGTTCCTTACATATTTGTAGCTTACATGATACTTTAAGTGACACATACTCGAAGTTTCGGTCAGTGTAGTAAGACTTTTGTTTATTAATCATTTATAAAGCGAATTGATACACACATATAACATTTTTTTATTTTTTTATTATATTAATCTTGCAGCCGATGGGTACGCTCTTTCAAGAAAATCAATAATTTATATATTTTAAACCAATTTTAATTATTAATTTTGGGGTATTATTTAAAAAATATGGAAGATCGAGGCTATAAAGTTCTTTTATTTTATGAAGCATTCCTGATAACCAATTCCAAAGAATTTTAATACAAACTCATAAAAAGATTCCTGGAAACGAGCATATTCATTTGATATTTTTTTATTTTATGTTGTTTTTTGTTTTTTCTTTTCAATGAAGACAACAAGATGCCACCATTCGACATTAAAGTATTAGCAATGCAAACTTTAGATATTCATTATATTTTATAGAAAAATATATACATACCTTTATCAATAATCCTCTTTCATAATCTGTAATTACATTTAACTTGACCTATTCGGAATGTAGCATAAACAATTTATTTCCTTCGTGCTAAAAGAGACCTAGCATACCTTTTTACGTACCAAATGAAATCATTTATAAATATTCCAAAGCTGCGCTTCGATCAAACGATTGTACAATATAAATGTCTTTAATTGGCTGTGCTTCTGATAAGAACTGAAAGTGAAGAGGGTATAAATTGTGAAGCAAATCAAAGTACTTTTACATTCTTGTGTGACAGTTTTGTGACAAGTGAATCCAGCTATGAGACGTTCAATAAGTTTGTGGTAATTATGAGTTAAAAAAAGTATCCTGGGAAGTTTATTAAGAACTCGGAGATTGCAGCTTCCTTGCTGTCGTAGTGACAGTGGTCCTGATGTGTGCTGGCAGCACTCAAGGCAACGATCAGTTCACGGCCACAGCTAGACAAATGATGCGTATTTACGGCGACCCATCAGTCAATAGAGCAACCAAGCAGCGGAATCTGGACCGCCTGGCCAACTTTTACCAGCACAACCGTGATCGCATTCAATTCACTCCACTGGAAAGACGACAAGCTGATGACTTGCTTAGGAGGTACAATCATGCAAAGGCTTCTACTGTTATGGTGGATGGAGTCCCAGCCCAAGGAGGACTTGCTGGAGCCGTTCTTATTCCCGTGGCTGTTGAAGTGGTGAATTTTGGAATTAAATATTTGAAATCATCAGCCGGCGGAGTTGAGATGAATTGTAGTGCTGCCATTTTTGGCTTGGCTTTTATAATGGTCTGCTATTTAGTTAGATCAAAGTCTTTGTAGGATTGTGTACGCTAGGATACTAACTTTGATCTATGTTAACTCTGCCCTTATGAATACAGAAGCCAATGCCATGGAATATGGGCATATCCGCCAAATGGTAAACCGCGGTCGAAAAAAAAAATCTTCGTAATCATGGTTTCTTTTGGTGTATTTTTATAAATAAATGTAAAAATTTTCATTATATAATGGATCCATATCATATTTCAGTTGCTTTCTGGAAGAAATTAG